>APFE030495271.1:30790-103948 GCA_000404065.3 Pinus taeda | reverse complement strand
AAAGTTTATTTCATGTGGGGAAAATTTCATGCACTTTTATGTGGAGAAAAAGTTTATTTCATGTGGAGAAAAAGTTTAATTCATGTGGAGAAAATTTCACGCACTTTTATGTGGAGAAAAAGTTTATTTCATGTGGAGAAAAGTTCACGCACTTTCATGGTTGGTTCATGGTATTGGTCCGACAATTTTTTGATCCTATGGTTTTGGTCCGTGGTATGGCATCCAAAAGTGTTGATCCCAAGTATTGGGTTCATGGTATTGTGTTATTATGGTTTTGGACCGTGGTATTGTGAAAGGCCTAAGACTATAAAGGGGAAGGAGATCATTTGGCAAAGCATCATTTGAATTGTTATTGAATATCTAATAAATTGCTAGATCTAGAATACTATGATTGGGTTATGGTACAGATATGGATCTGAATAAAAAAGGAACCTGAGCGTAAGGAGAAGGATAAGTTCTATTGATGGGTCTTAATCTTTAAGCTTGAATGATAGTATCTTTTGTTCTGGGTTTAGATTTGGTGTGTGGTTACAGTTAGTGTGATTTGGATACAGCTGTCAGGGAAGTGTCTACTTGATTCAGTGCTAATTGGTGAAAAGGAGATTGTTTGATGCAGAAATTCTTGATGATTGATTGATGTTCATGGATCCCGTCTGAAAAATTTATGAAACGTGGTCCCTGGAAGAAAGAGAAGGTTGTATCCTTCTGTAGGCCAGCACCTACATACTAGTATCTTGGCTAGTGCAAGAGCTAAGGGGGTTGTAGCTCCCTTCCAGGAGAGTCTGGAAAACGAGAGAGGGTTGTAGCTCTCTGCAGGTTGCAGCCTGTGTACTGGTAAAGGATTGCACCAGTATAATTGTAAAAAGAAGTTTCTAATTGAAAGAAGATAGAGAAATATTGCAGCAGGTAGTTTTCACCCACATTGGGTTTCCACCTTATATCATGGGTTCATGTGTGTGGCATATGCGTGATGATCTGTTCTATTTTACTGCACTTGCTTACTATTAATATGGTTGATAATGTTCTAATGCACTCATTAAGGATCAATTAACTCAATCATAAGAAGTTGTGGAAGTAGCATATATGAATATGGAAATGAAAAAGTTTTATTGATGTGATAATACTGATTCACCCCCCCTCTCAGTATTATTTCCAACAATTGGTATCAGAGCAAGTCCTTTAGAAGAAGCTTGATAGCTTGAAGGAAGATCTTTCATCATGAGCAACTACGAGAGGGAAGCATCAATCACGCCACCAATTTTTGATGGGACAAACTTCGTATACTGGAAGGTAAGAGTTACTGCCTATCTTCAATATCTTGGTACTGAAGTCTGGGATATCATAGATACAGGGTATACTTTTCCATCAGCAACTCCTACAGATCCGGCTGAGAAGAAGAAATATGAAGCAAATGCAAAGGCGGTCAATACTCTTCTAGGATGTCTATCTCAATCAGAATTCGTGAAGGTTATGCAGTTTAAATCTGCAAAGGAAATATGGGACAAGATTGTTTTGAGCTATGAAGGAGATGATTAGGTAAAACGAGCAAAACTTCAAACCCTCAAGATTCAGTATGAAAATATCAAGATGTCTAATGATGAAAGTGTGGATAATTATTTTCTTCATGTTGATGAGATTGTTAATTGTATGAAAAACTTGGGTGAAGAAATAAAAGAGGTTGTTGTGGTTGAAAAAGTTCTAAGATCTTTGTCCTCTAGATTTGAATCTAAAGTTTCTACTATACAAGAAAAGGAGAATCTACAAAACTTTAAAATGTCTCAGCTGCACGAAATTCTAACTGCTTATGAAATGAGGAAAGGAGGTCGGTCAGACAGGAGAGTAGCTGCCTTCAAGGCTTTAGGCAAAGGAGAGTACTATGAGTCAGGACACGTGTCAAAAGAAGAAGAAGAAACAAATTTTGTCAGAAATCTTCAACGGGGTACTGGAAGATTCATAGGTAAGTTACCTTTCAAATGTTTTGCTTGTGGAAGAGTAGGTCACTATGCTGTGAAATGTCTTCATAAGGATAAGATTGACAAGGGGAAGGAACCTGTTAGATGGAACAAGAAACAAAATGCAAATAAGAAAAGCTATTACACTCATGAAGATAGTGATGGACTATCAAATAGCAATGAAGATGAACGAGGTAATCACTATAAACTTTTAATTGCCTTTGAAGATGATGATTACATGGATGCTATAGATGTAGATGGCTTTTATGAAGAGATTTCTAGACTCAAAACATGTTTAGAAGAAAGGAATGTGATCAATGATACTCTGCAATGTCAACTTGATGAAAAGGAAAAATCTCTTGAGAAGTTAAAATGCGAAATTGCTGGCCTTAGAAAAGAAATTGAGAAAACAAAGGCCCTTAATCTCAAATTTGTTAAAGGATCTTAAACTTTGGATGAGATTATCAATGTGCAGGGTTCCCCTCCAATCAAGACAGATCTGGGGTATAATGGAGAAGCATCTCAAGCTTCCACCTCCAAACGTTATCTTGATGCAGCAAGAAGGAGTGAGCAAAGGCCTAATAGAAATCATCAGGTAAATCAAGGACAGTCTTACTCAAGAACAAACAAATACTATCAAGAAAATCAAGGGCATGCTACCTTAAGGACAAACAGAAGCTACAACCAGCCACAGGTAAAATCTTCCCAATTTTCTTCAAGAATGGATGTCAGTAGAAACTAAAATCAATTGGATGATAATCGCAGGAATTTCTTCAATGGCCAATGTTTCTCTTGCCATAACTTTGGTCACAAAGCAGCTCAATGTGTTGCCTATAAGACAATCATGACTAGATAAGCTCAAAAACAAAGAAGTATGCCTGCAATCACGAAGAGGACCTATAACAACTTTTCTGCCCTTGAAAATGAAATTGAATGTTCCATTTGTAACAATTTTGGTCATGAAGATTCTGAATGCAGGAGCAGGTTTTGGAAGACAACTCAGAAGGAACAAACCTCAAGTGCCAAAACATAGAGAATGAAGGAACCGCAACCAGAAAGATGTGGGATAGCTTTATATGTAGAAGGACGGGAAAATCAATGGTACATCGACAGTGGATGTTCGAAGCATATGATAGGTGATAAAGAAAAAATTGAATCATATATTGCTTTAGAAAAGGGAAAGAAAGTTTCTTTTGGAAATGATACCCCTACAACCATAAAAGGAAAAGGCATTGCTCAGTTGAAAGAAAAGGTCAAAGCTGGAAATGTTTTGTATGTTGATGGCTTGAAGCATAATCTATTGAGTGTTAGTCAGATGTGCGATAATGGAACCGAGGTAATATTCTGATCAGATGGGTGTAGTGTTCGTGATCTTGATACAGGAAGAACAGTAATCAAAGGCAGAAGAACTCCAAATAATCTATACATATTTGAAGAAGGAGAACAACAATGTTATTTGAGCAAGAATGATGAACACTGGTTATGGCACCGGAGGTTGGGGCATATAAGCTTTTCACAAATAAGGAAAGCATGCAAATACCAGGCTGTTCGTGGTCTTCCAGATATCAAAATTCCATACAACACCATATGAAAATCATGTCATTTTGGAAAGCAAACCAGAACTAACTTCCCTGAGAAGGAAGGATCAGCCAGCAGGCCTCTTGAGCTAGTCCATACAGATATATGTGGTCCATTTAGGACAAGGTCTCCTCAAGGAGAAGAATACTTTATATTATTCATTGACGACTTCTCCAGGATGGTTTGGTTAGGACTTATGAAGCATAAGGACGAAGCATTCGAAAAATTCCAATATTTCAAAGCGTTGGTTGAAAATGAATCAGATTACGAAATTAAGTGCCTCAGGTCCGACAGAGGTGGGGAGTTTACCTCAAATGAATTTTTCGATTTTTGTAAAGAACATGGAATAAGAAGGGAATTCTCTACAGCTAGGACTCCTCAGCAAAATGGAGTGGTGGAAAGGATGAACAGAACAGTCCAACAAATGGCTCGAGCTATGCTTGATGAGTCTGGAACTCCCACAACCTTCTAGGGTGAAGCTGCATATGCTGCGGTTGTTATTCTCAACAAAACAAATGTCCGAGTGAAAAACACTCAAACTCCGCATGAGCTCTGGTATGGTGAGACTCCTTCGGTAAAGCATTTCAAAATTTTTGGGAGAAAATGCTATATTAAGAATACTGATGAACAACTTGGAAAACTTGAACCTAGAGCAAATGAAGGTATTCTCCTTGGTTATTCTCCCTACAGCAAAGTGTATAAGTGTTGTAATAAAAGACTTGGAAGAATTGTTGACAGCATTGATGTAGTGGTTAATGAAAAAGGATACATCCCTAGGCAAGTAAATCACGAAAATACCGAAGAGGATGAAGACTACTCTCCAAATCAGACAGATGATGAAGAAGAGACCCATGAAGAAGAAACCCATGAGGAGCCAGAGGAACAAGTAAGGATATAAGAAAAGACTCCTTCTAGATATGTTCAAAAGAATCATCCAGAATCACAAATTTTGGGGCAAAAGGAGGCAGGTGTTCAAACAAGAAGAACAATTGTAGAAGCCTCAAGCTATTTGGCATTGCTCTCCTCCACTGAACCACAAAATGTAAAAGAGGTATGCAAAGATGAATGCTGGGTCAAGGCAATGGATGAAGAACTTGAGCAGATCGAAAAGAATAACACTTGGGAGTTGGTCCCTAGACCAAAAGATACGAATGTCGTAGTGACAAAATGGATCTTCAAGAACAAGTTGAATGAAAATGGGGAAGTTATTAGAAACAAGTCCAGACTTGTTTGTAAAGGGTATGCTCAACAAGAAGGAATAGACTTTGAAGAAACTTTTGCTCCTGTTGCTAGACTTGAGGCCATCAGAATGTTCCTTTCTCTCTCAAGCTTTCAGAAGTTCGAAGTATTTCAAATGGACGTGAAATCAGCTTTTCTGAATGGAGACTTAGAAGAAGAAGTGTACATAGAGCAACTAGATGGGTTCATTCTTAGGAATGATCCAAATCTTGCATGCAGATTAAAAAAGGCTCTCTATGGTCTTAAATAGGCTCCAAGGGCTTGGTACTATCGTTTGGACAAATATCTTCGTCAACAAGGATTTTCAAAAGGATCAGCAGATAGCAATCTCTATATAAAAATTGAAAATGAAAAATTGCTAATACTTGTTGTGTATGTAGATGATATTATCTTTGGCAAAAATGAAGAATCTATGAGTCAAAGCTTTGCCGTGGTGATGCAGAAAGAATTCGAAATGTCTTTGCTTGGAGAACTGACATACTTTCTTGGATTGCAAATCCAAAAAAATGAAGGCGGTATCTTCTTGTCTCAAACCAGGTACCTCAAGCAGATTCTTAAGAAGTATGGCATGGAAGATTCAAAACCAGTATGTACTCCTATGGTTACAGGATGCAGTCTCAGTGAAAATGATGAATCAGCAGCAGTGCATCAGCCAACCTATAGATCCATGATTGGAAGTCTACTTTATTTGACAGGTACACGACCAAACATCATGCATGCAGTGGGAATAGTTGGAAGATTTCAGGCAAATCCTAAGGAAACTCATCTTCAGGCAGTAAAGAGAATTTTCAAGTATCTTTAAGGAACTCAAAACTATGGCTTATGGTATCCTAGAGATACAGATCTCACTCTTCATGCTTATACAAATGCAGATTGGGCTGGAAGCGTGGATGACAGAAAGAGCACAAATGGTGGTGCATTATTTATGGGTTCTAGATTAGTATTTTGGTTTAGCAAGAAACAGAGTTCAATTGCTTTATCTACAGCTGAAGCAGAATATGTGGCAGCTGCATCTTGCTACACTCAACTCCTTTGGATGATGCAAACCTTGCAGGATTTTTAGATCACTTGTACACCACCTATCTCCATCTTATGTGATAATACAAGTGCAATCAGCATTTCAAAGAACCCAGTCATGCATTCAAATACCAAGCACATACAGATCAAGTATCACTTTCTCCGGGAACAAGTGTTGGAACAAAAGGTCAAATTGGAGTATGTTCCTTTTAAGGAACAAGTTGTTGATATTCTCACCAAACCACTGCCCAGGGAAACTTTTGAATATCTCAGAGAGAAGCTGGGAGTAGTTGATGCATCATCTTGCAATTAAACTTGACTATTTCAGAGAAAAAGGAGTGTATGCGTGTTTCCTGAGGAGGATCGCCGTACGTACGCCGGTTGGTGCAGAGAAAGTCACGTATATGGAGGTTTGATGGATATCAAAAGGGACAGGCTCTGATATGGGTCTGAAAGAGACCATCTGGCACTAGTTCAGGGGGAGCAGATAAACTTCTAAATAATGCATTGTTGGCATTATCTTAGAAGCTTGTGGTTCTTGTTCACAACTGTTGTTGGTGGAACAAGTGCAGAGAGAGAACAGAAGGAAATCATGGTTGCTGATCTGAATGGTGATTGACAGATGTTGCTGCTTGGTGACTTTCATAAGTCTTGCTCTACATATTTCATCTCTATGTCATATATCTCTTTTATGGTGTCAAGGTCATGTAACGGCCTGTTTTGGTTTCCCCACTATGCTTGGGATGAAGATGTAATGTACTTGGTTGTCATATGTAATTTTCTGATGTATCCCCACTTGGTTGGGTGGATGATCCCCACATGGCTGGGTGAAGGATGTATGTATTGAGTCTTTTGGTGATAGGAAGGTCTTTTATGATGTATATGTTATGGTTCTTCTTGAAGTTCGTCTTTTTCAGATCTTTCCTACAGTCAAGGGGAGCATGGTTAGCACATCAGGGCAAATATTTCAGCATGTACTCAGGAGGAGCACAACCCTTTGCCCTTGATGACAAAGGGGGAGAATGAAAGAGGAATTTTGGTATTGCCATCAAGTTCAAAGGGGGATATTGTTGGAATTATGATTCTGGTTTGGTACTATGACACAGGTATTGTACTTGATGGCAACCTACTCTAGTGGCAGATCTTAGTTCAGGCACTCAGAAAGAAGAAAAAGGCATATACACAGGTTAATCTAGACGAAATCGCGTATACACACGGGTTATATGTTACAAAAGTGCGTATATGTTGGGGACTTACTCTTGGTCCATGATAGTTAGTCCTTGGGACTTGACCCTATGGTTTTGGACCATGGCAGCTCATTAGATGTGTTGATCCCTAGTTTTGGGTTCATGGTAATGAAATTTTATGGTCTTGGACCGTGGTATTGTGGAAGGCCTAAGACTATAAAAGAGGAAGGAGATCTTGTGGCAAATGATCATCTAAATTATCATGGAATATCTGAAAAAGAGGTAGATCTGAATGCTGGTAATTGGGTTATGGTGCAGATCTGGATCTGAATAAAGGAGGTACCTTAGTGCAAAGAAGAAGGATAAGTTTTATTGATGGGTCATAATCTTTAAGCTTGAATGATAGTATCTTTATATGATTTTGGTTTATGTGGCGCTTGCTTGATCCATAACACTGATAATCTGGGTTAATTAGTGTTTTGAAAGAGTGAATTATTCTTTATAGATCTGTACACAGGTTTAGTGAAGCGAAGGCGCGTATACACGCTGGTTCACTGAATGAAAACAGCGTATACGCAGGTTGTTCCAAACACAAAAGTGTATGCACGCATGTTGCAGGTTATTGAAATAGCGTATATACTTTAAGTTGTGATCTAGCTGCTTCTGTTTATTGCTGATGTGTTCTGGGTTCAGTGTTTGGTATGTGGTTTCTGGTACTGTGTTTTGGGTATAGCTATCAGAGAAGTATCTACTTGATTCAGTTCTAATTGGTAGAAAGGAGATTGGTTGATTCTTGATGATTGATTGATGTTTATGGATCCAGTCTAAAAATTTATGAAACGTGGTCCCCGGAAGAAAGAGAAGGTTGTATCCTTCTGTAGGCCATCACCTACGTAATAGTATCTTGGCTAGTGCAAGAGCTAAAGGAGGTTGTAGCTCCCTTCCAGGAGAAGCTGGAGAACGAGAGAGGGTTGTAGCTCTCTGCAGGTAGCAGCCTACGTACTGGTAAAGGACTGCACCAGTACATTGTAAAAGAAGTTTCTAATTTAAAAAGAAGATAGAGACGAATTGCAGCAGGTGGTTTTCACCCACATTGGGTTTCCACCTTATATCTTGTGTTCTTGTGCGTGATTGTATTTCTGTTCTGTTTTACTGTCTCTGGTTACTAGTCATTTAAATCTGCAATAGAAATTAACAATCATCATCAGAAAGATAATGTAAATTAAAATTTTGCTTTGTATATGCGGTTTTCCTTCTGCATAGTTGCGTATATATGCGGGTTTAACTAACTAAAGTAGCGTATATCATTTGTTTTGGAAAAAGAACATTTGACTTGATAATACTGATTCACCCCCCCCTCAGTATTATTTCCAACACTTAGAGCATTTCTCTGACTTTTGGAGGGACCGGACCCTTGGCCCAATAATTTATAAAGCCTAAGTACTTAGACCAATCATAAAAATCATTCATTTCATTTCATAAGCTTTTCCTAAGTAAAATCCCATTTTACTTCGAAAAATTACAAAATTTTCCACAAAAAACCCTTGTTTTCACTTTAGTCTAAGTTTAAAAACACACTTTAAACATTTTATACTTAGCGCTCTTTCATTATGTCATATTAACTACTAACTTATATTATATAAATCCCCTATAATAATCTACCTGCTCCCGTATTATTGTAAATTATGTAAATAAACCCGAAATTCTTATATATCCCGCCGCTAGTTAATTATAACCATAATACATTTTAATCTATGAAAAAGGGGACTGCTCCTGGACCGGATGGATTCACAGTGGACTTTTACCAAGCGGGCTGGCACTTCCTGGGAAAAGAATTTCTGGATGTAGTGGAAGAATCAAGGATAAACCAAAAGGTATGGCCTGCTCTCAATTCTACCTTTTTTGCCCTCATTCCTAAGGGAGATAACCTTGAAGAGGCTAATAGTTTCAGACCTATAGCTTTGTGTAATGTTATTTACAAAATGATCACCTCTCTGATTGCCAAAAGATTAAAGCCTCTCCTGGATAATTTAATCTCGGCTGAACAAACTGGTTTTGTGGAAGGCAGGCAGATTCTTGATGGTCTGGTTGTAACTCAGGAGGTTATTCACTCCTTAAAAGTTAAAAAGCAAAAAGGAATGATGATTAAATTGGACTTATCGAAAGCTTATGATAGATTAAATTGGAAATACTTGGAAACTGTCCTGGATCGATTTGGTTTTCATCAAATATGGATTGCCTGGATACATAACCTGATCTCCTCCCCTCACTTTTCTATTCTGTTTAATGGAAGCCCCTCAAAAACTTTCAATTCCTCTAGAGGTATCAGACAGGGAGACCCCTTGTCCCCTTTTTTATTTATTCTTGTTGCTGAGGGCCTTGGTCGCTTCATCAAACAAGAACAAACAGCTAACAGAATTAAAGGGTTGCAAATTTGGGGAAACAACTTGCCCCTAACTCACCAACAATTTGTGGATGACATAATGTTGTTTGGGGAACCAACGGTTAGAGAAGTCCGCCAACTCAGAAGAATCCTGGATTTGTTTGCTGAGGCTTCTGGGTTAGAAATCAATAAGGACAAATCCTGTATCTTTATCTTCAACATAGTCGATCAAGTCAAATCCCACTTAATCAGAATTCTAGGATTCAAAAAAGGGGAATTACCTACTAAATATTTGGGTAATGTTCTGAACTACACCTCTAGGAGGATGAAAAACTGGCAAGGAGTGTTGGACAAACTTAATAACAAGGTGGCAAACTGGGCCTTCAGAGTTCTTAACATTGCCGGTAGGATAGTTCTTGCTAAGTCGGTTCTTCAAGCCATCCCTATCTACCCTCTCTCGATTATGGCTGCCCCTATGGGGGTTTGTGCTAAAATTAGAGAAATCATCCGGAAATTCATATGGAGCGGATCCGATCAGACGAAAAAATGGGCCCTGGTCTCGTGGAGTCAGCTAACTGAAATAAAAGAGAAAGGTGGGTTAGGCTTGAGGGATCCTGAAACTCTCAACAGGGTCCTGGGGGCTAAGCTGTGGTGGAGATGGCTTAGTGGTGGAAATGACCTCTGGAAAACCATATGGAGGACAAAGTATACAATGCCAGCCTCTCAGGTTGATATCCTTAGACATCAGGAAATCCCCAAAGGCTCCGCCATTTGGGAATTAGCCTCTCAAAATCGAGACCTGATTGGTAAACATACCTTCTGGGAAATCCAGGGTGGAGCAGAAGCCAATTTCTGGGATGACCGGTGGCAACAACGTGAAAGTTTGAATAGCATCCAGAACTTCCTCCAGATCCGTGGCAGAGTGGAAGAAAACAGAATTAGTGTAAAGGACTATTGGAAAGGAAATGACATATCGGAGGGGTGGAGAGTCTGGGAAGATCTGACAGCATGGGCTCGGGAACTCACCCCAGAGCTCCAAGAGGGGTACAGGAAAGAAATGGGAACAAGGAGAATTAGAGCTCGTCAGGGGAAAGACATCCTCCATTGGGGGAATTCTATGAAGGGGACTTTGACTTCCAAAGAGGCTTATTATCTAATGGATTCTCAGAACAGAGGAGACGGAAATGTCGAATGGAAAACAATCTGGGAGGCCAACTGGTGGCCGAAGGTGACAATCTTTATCTGGTTGGCAACTAAAAACAAAATCTTAACCTGGGATCGTATCCAGAAAAAAGGGTTTAATGGCCCGTCACGCTATCCTCTGTGCAACAATGACACTGAGACTAGAGATCACCTGTTAGTCAGATGCTCGTATTCAGAGAAACTCTGGCTACTTGCCAAACGTCTGTTCAAAAAACCAGGAACCAACAGTAGGGAATTTAATGATTTAATTTTCAATTGGAATAAAGAATCCTTCGGTTGCAGGGTGATCCAGAGGGCCTGGAATCTTACCTCCCCCTTCATCCTCTGGATGATCTGGAAAGAGCGCAATAGGAGGATATTTCAAAATTCCGCCAAAAATCCGGAGGTAATCTGGGCTCGGGTGACCGAGAGTATGCGGGAGACCATCCTTGTTAGTAAATGGGCAGATGATGACTGGAAGGCAAATCCGGAGGAACAAGAAATTTTGAATAAGATAAACCTAAAACCTGAAATGGTCCACTTCAAAGGTTCGACCAGCCAGGATATGCGATCTCAAAGCCCAGAAGAGTTTAGCTATCCCAGTGACCATTTTGTTAAACTCAATTTTGACGGGGCCTCGAAAGGGAATCCGGGCGACGCTGGCTTCGGAGGGATATTCAGAGACTGCAATGGACGCGTTAGATGGATTTTTGCTGACTGGGGAGGCCAGATGACCAATAATGAGGCCGAGTTTTGGGCCCTTCATCAAGGCCTACAGATAGCCATAAGGAATGGTTACTCTAAGTTGGAAATCACTGGGGACTCGCAACTTGTGGTGGACATTCTGCGGAGGCTTAACAATGGGCAGGGATGGGAGAAGGTGGCCAAAAGCTGGCGAACCGCGGGAATAGTTAAAGAAATTGCTGAGCTACTCAAACATATCAACTACAAAATTATCAGCCATGTCCGCAGAAAAGGGAATCAGGCCACGGATTGGCTGGCCAATTGGGGTTGCAGCAGTCGTGGCACCACAATCGATAGCCAATCGCGTGCCGTGGAAGGAAATGAGGAGTGGAAGGCGCTGGCGGACCTTATCAAGGCCGATCATGATAAAACCACAATCACCAATGCACGGATCAGTGAGCTGGCCTAGAAGGGGTCAGTGGAGTTCTCGACTGAACAATATGTGGCTTTTGGGACCTGGTGTGCTCATAATTACGGAATACAGGCTGATAGTCCAGACTTTTGATGGCAGTACAACGACGGCGGGTGGAGCGGTTAAACAGAAGTACACTCATGGTAAGTTAATTAATGTCAGAACTAAGAAAGGTGATGGTTTCGGTGCGCCTGACAGCGCTGCTGAGAAGCGCAATACGGATATGATGGTTGAGAGTAGGGGCCTGACGAAGATATACCGGCATCTCTTGAAAACCGGTCCAATTTGTACCCCCGATGAAAGGCAATTGCCTTATAACCGTGGTAGGCAGATTGTTACGGCACTATGCGAGGTCTCAATTTGGAAAAGAATGGAGGTATCCACTGAAAGGCGCCAGAGCACTGTTACAATCTTGGGTAGACAGAAAAATCATCGTGACAGGCCCGTGGATAGTATGGAGACACGACGAAAATTGAAACAAGCTGAGGCGCGCCAGAATGTGAGGGAAGAAAATAGGAGCCAAGATGGCAAAGTTTTTATGCAGGAAGAACCGCCTTTCATTGTGTGGGAGATCGAGGATAACTTAGATGATGATAGGATCCCGGAGACTGTACGCGATGGTGGGTGCTATCCTAAGAATGTGGCCCAGGAAGGGCAGAATCAGAAGCAGATGGAGCAACGGAATTGTCGGGACTCGAAGACTCGCCGATATGGCATGAGAAAGCGCCGCTCTTCGCCGGAGGAGGTGGAAGAGACCCCGAAGGATGATCTGGGTCATCGTGGTGTGAGCAATCGCAGGAGTCTCCAAAAGACCCCAAATGAAAAGACTAAGCAGTAGGCAAGGACTAATTTTCCCGAGTATCAGAAAGCGGGGTCTCGCCGCTCTGACCTGAGGAAGCACAGCATCTCGTTTGACAATGAAAGAGTCCAATCGGGCAAGCGGGGCAAAGGGCAGAGTGAGCCGGTGAAGGAGGAGGGTGAATCCTCCAGGCGTCCGGGCAAAGGAAGAAAACCCAGAGAAACCGTCAACCTCCGCGTCCGTCGGGCTGAGCAGGCCTTTCTCCGTCACTCCCACCCGGCTGTGCGCAGAATCATGGACTTCCTCGAAGAGGAAGCTTTGCAGAACCAGTCGAATGAGGACATGGAAGACCTGGAATTTCTCCTCCACGATCCTGGTCATACCAGAGGTCGGATGTCCTTAATCAAACAATCTCTGCATATTTATTGGGTTATGAAGGGGCTTCTAGCCAAAGCCATGGAGCATGTGGCCAAAGAAATGGTGGACCTGGCTCTTGGTGATCAAAATATCCGCAGAGAGTTGAGTTATCTGCGTATAGCTATGACCAAGCAGGAAGAACAGCTGGATTCCATCCAGCAGATGCTGAACCGCGACCACTCTGGACCAGAGGAAGCTGCAAACAAGCATAATGCTGGTGGCAACGACTGAGTTTTATGATGGTTAGAAATTGCAACTGGTTTTTTTGTTTTGGTTCTGTTCATGTGCATGATAGGAACAATCAGGATATTCAGACCAATAGTTTTAGCAATAGTTACAGTAAGTTTCAAGACTGCATAGTTTTCTTAGCCAAGTCTGCTAGGCTGTGGACCTATTATTTTTGGACTGCTATTAAAAACTTCAGATGGTGCTATGTCCCGGTTTCCCCAAGAGGGCGGGCTTAAACTGCCTTTTTTGTCATATTGTAAAGTTCGATAGATCAAAGTAATAGAAGGAGTACCATCCTAGCTTACAAAAAAAAAATATGGGATTAGTTAGTCAATCTGTAACTAATTAATAGCCTTAACCCACTCGCAACATCAAAATGGGATTAATTAACCCTCATGGTTAATTAATAACCTCACCAACCAATCTCGCCACCCCCGATGTGATTAAATAATACTTAATTATACGGGCCCGCCTCTACTAAACCCCTGTCACTTCATACCCTCCCAACACCATCTGATCAAGCCCTTGACATCCAACAACCACAATGCATATCGCATGGCCCTTTGTGACTGCACATTACTGTGCGATCACAAAGCAGTTTTGTGCACAGTACCTTGCCATGCGTCGTTTTTCTATGGAATCGCTGACCCAATGCAAAATACCACCCTTCCCCATAGGTGGTGCGATATGAAACCATTTACCGCCTTCCTGCAAATGATAAAAAATGTCAAATCACCCTCGCTGACATAACCTGTCACTGTCATTAACCCACCAATACCAACCATTTACCCATTTAAACATAAAAACCCCAATTTTCTCCATTTTCACCTGATTGTGCAGTAAAACCCTATGTAACCCATTTGCGCCACCTGAAGCCTCTGCTAACTGATTCAAGCATGGTTTAACTCTCGAAAAGGATTTTGGACTCACTCCACAAACCTTTCAAGCTCAAATGAAACCTTTCCAACCTCCCCTGCAAATCAATGCTTTCTTAACAATTTGTTTTGTTTTACAGGTGATCAAAAGACCATATCCTTAGATAAACATTCTTAATACTAGTCAGAAGACCTATTTACTCCAAGATTTTATCAAGTCTATTAAAACAAAGATGGAAGATAAAACATACAGTAAAAAGAAAAGCAAAGGAAACATGAAATTAGACAATTCACTGTTGAAACAGACAGTAAATACCTAAACTACACATTGAAGGTAAAAGGACACAGTAAAGAACAGTCAAAGTGAATCAGGGATAAAGAGTATCAGATTGAAGACCAAGTCAAGTGAATCAGCTAGCATGAAGATAAATAGCAGGGAAGACAATTACAAAACAAAGCATACAAATTGAAGACCAAGTCAAGTGAATCAGCTAGCATGAAGATAAACAGCAGGGAAGACAATTACAAAACAAAGAATACAAATTCATGTCAATGTAAAGACTGAAGAAAAACAGAGTGGTAAAAGTAAAAAGTAAAAAGTAAACAATAAAAGTAAAAATGAAGACATTAAGGGTTAAAAAAATCTGAAAACACTTTCACCAGCTACAATGAAGTTTATCCAAAGTAAAATTGAAAAACAGTCAAAAGAAGTTTAAGGTTAAAAGATGAAATCAAAGCAGAAATGGTATATTCTTCAGAAATTTCCTATTTAAGTAATAGTTTTGCATAAACTATTGTGGCCAATCCAAGACATATTTCTAGAAACTGGAGGAGGTTTTTGTTTCTAAAAATCCATTCTACCAAAATCTATCTCACGTTCTACATAGGTATTACTAAAAGGGAGATAAGTGTATGTCTTCACAGTCTATTTTCTAGTTTGTGCAAAGTCTTGTTTTTCAATCTTTTTACAGAGCATATTGTGAACAGCTGGAGCTGAATTTTGGGAAACTAAGAAAGGTTTATCTCAAAACCATTCTTATCTACAATACCCTCTTTCACGTTTTACATATCTATCTCGGATTGAGATATAAAAGTGTATCATTGGACCCTAAGTTTGCAGAATTTCTGGGGCAAAATGCACAAAGGAAGGATGCAGTTAGTGACTAGGATGCCTCATCATCAATTAAGAGTTGCTACCAAATTCGAATTTCTCTTATTCATCACCATAAATCCATAAAAATAGTGCCAAATAGATTCATTAGTTTTGAATGTATTTTATTTAAGTTCTATTATTGTAAAACAGTTTGAGATATTTGTAAACCGATCTTGATATTTTTTCAAGATATTTTAGTTTAGAAATTAGTATAAATACTTCTTCATTTGAAGCATTGAGAGTGGATTCTTAGACATTGTTTAAAACTGATTATTTTGGAATAAAGTGTTGCTAGACAAATTTTGCGTGGCTGGCTGGATGAAGAATTAATGCAAAGGACTTTTCACAAGATTCTTGTGTCAAACACTAGACAAATAAGTATCTTATATTTCATGTGAAATTGTTTTCTTGTTTATTATATCAATTATGTTTCATATTTGAATATTAAAACGAAAAAGAATAATTCAGAAATTGCTTAAGTGCAATCTATCTTCAATCATTTTTATTCTTTATGTTTTCTTCTAAACTAGCATAAATAGTGAATTCTTAATTGCTCATATTTCCTAGTTTATTCATTTTGATCATTTAGTAAAGAATTCTTAATTGCTCTTTATTGGTGATCAGTAAAGTTCTTTTCCCTTAAAACATGTTGAAGGATTCTTAATTTCCCTTCATCACTTTTATGTCCATCCCATCTTTTCAAGTCCCTTTTTGATCCCTGTTTAGCTGTGTTGCCCTATGAAACCATCCTTTATTGTGAAACCAAATCTAGTTGAGCCATATTATGTTGAATCCATTAGACCAATGGCCTAAAACTACTCAGTTTTGCCCCTCTACTACTGAAATTCACCAAACAAAATTAAACCCCCCCCGCCAATTTTTAATAACTAGCCTAAAGCCTTATAAAACTAAGCTAAACCTTAAAGAGATAGCCCTCTTTAGGTACAGATTGGCTAGATTCTGTATCCAAAAGTTGGTTTTTGGTTACCTCAGACACCTTTTCTCTTCTTACAACTTCTAGGAAAATCTGAGTGATAACATAGTGGTGACTCCACTGGAGAACGGAAATTTGTTGTTATTGATGTTTACTTCATAAACTACAGACGGAGCCTGAAGTTAGCCAGGTAGCCTTCGAACTGCTTTTGCTATGCAAGTACATAAGTAGATGAAAGTTGCTTCAGTCTATCTTTGGTTTAGTTTATGAATTAAACATGAACCAGTTCCTCAGTCAAACAAATCTTTAGAAAGGCTTTAAATTCAAAAGCTAAAAAATCTTAAAGTAATCATAGAAGTTGTTGTCGATATTAATTCAGAAAATCATAACCAAGAAATATGACTTCAGAAAGAACTCATTACACTAGGTCAAATCCTGATCCAAATCCACCACCTATGTTTGAGAATCCCAATCTGATCCCCGGAATTCTTAGGAGACAGGAAAGTCAAGAAAGTATTGCTAGTTCTTGTCCCATCTACAGATCAGTATCCTACCCTGTAAGGTGGATTTATCTTGAGGATGAACCCTTCGATGAACAATTTGTAACCTCTTTATTTGTAACATTTTCTGACTCTGAATTTATCTGCTTGGTTCCAGACCCAGTGTTTATTGAAGAGTTACAGTTTGAAGCTATTAGTTCTTCAATTGACAAACACTTACAGAGTTCAATACAATCTAAACTTACTTTTGAAAGAACACCTGATCCCTCTACAATCATCGTTGCCTCTGCAAGCTCCTCATCATTCCCTCACTCATCCCAACCCCAAACCACTCCACCACAGACTCCTCCTTCTACCCCTCCATCCACAACCCACATTCCCATTGTTACTCATACTCCACTTGTTGTTCCATCATTACCTGTAGCCATGGAAAACAGGTATACCCCCTTGGTTTTACAAGCCAATTTAGGTGCCATGCCCCAAGACTATCAAAGTAAAATCACTCCATTTGATGGTACTGGTACCTACACAGCCCAGCAACATACCAAAAAAATGACTAACTACTTTGAAATATATGAGATTGATACTGATGATGTAAGAATAAGAATATTTGTTCAGAGTCTAATTGGTGAAGTCAGACCCTGGTTTAGGCCTCTAGGAGAAAACAACATAGATAGCCTAGAAACCCTTTATACATAATTCTTGAATTGTTGGGAGAAAAAGAAAGATCCTCTGTAGATCTTATCCAAGTATGAAAACCTCAAGAGGGGAACCCAAGAAACTGTGCAAGATTAATGCACTAGGTTCAATACTGTTTACCATGCTATTCCTCAAAACCTCAGACCCCCACCTGATTTGGACCTGATCAAATTCCCAGATGGATTTGATTTGGATGTGGCTTTTTAGCTAAGGGAAAGAGCCCCTAAAACTTTAAAAGAGATGCAAAGTATCGCTGTCAGTTTCAAAGCTAACTTGATGTCTAAACGTGCCAAGGTTTGGAGTGAAAGAAGGACACCATTGAAAGAAGAAGCTTCACTTGTTGAACAGAATCTAGATGCTATAATCAAAGGGATGGAAAGACTAGGAGATAGAGTGGAAACAATAGAAAGAAAATCTCCTTGGGATGGTCAGAAAACCAACACATGAAGGAATACAAATTTCCAAAAAACCAAAACCCTGGGAAGAGTAGTCTAGATCAAAACATTAGACCTCCTTTCCATGAAAATTATGTAGAAGCTTCCAGCTCTGAAAGTCCCCTAGAATACACTCAGATGAATCTAATGGGACTTAACATTGAAGGAGAAGTCTTCCTAACTCAAGATGATCAAGAGGCCCACATTCTCAAACAATTTCAAACTCAGTCAAGAGAATTGTTTGGCTTCAGGGAGGGATATGACATAGCTATCTACGAAGTGCACAAGCAGTATAACTTAAGGAGTATAAGAATTAATGTTCCTGAAAGAAAAAAACATAAATCTCCAAAGCAACCTATCAAAGGTAATTCATTCCCTCCACATATACAAATTTTGTCTAGATCAAATAATAACCCATATAACCCTATAATTAAAGATGTTTCTGACAGTCAACAAAATAATAGACATTCCTCCACTCCTCCTCCTCCTAAAGGAAATGTGGAAGAACCCCTAGAAGTTGATTTAGGAGAAATAGCTAATCATAACCCTACTCTTGAAAAGGAGAAAAACACTAAAAATATAGAAAGCAAAGAGAATCCCACTGTTCGAGACACAAAAGCCCAAACAGAAAAACCTTTCAATCTGGAAACTGAAGTAGGCAAGATAAATATTATTGTTCCATTGTCAGAATTAGCTAAACATGATGCCTACCGAAGTAAAATCAATAGATCACTGAACATTACTAGCATTGAAGATTCTGTAGATCTTTTTTATGACCAACCATAACTAATATTTGGCCCTGAAGTAAATGGGAAACATTTAGAAAGAAGTGTTCCTTCCTTCTATGTAAGCTTGAATATTCATGATAAAATCCTTCACAATACCATGTTTGATTCTGGGGCATCTCACAACCTAATGTCCAAGTCTGTAATGGAGAAATTAGATAATGACATTACTAGACCATATAAAGATCTCTTTTCTTTTGATTCAAGTCAAGTGAGATGTTTAGGATTAATAAAGGACTTGTGTGCTTCTTTAGTTCAATACCCTGCCAAAACAATCCTGATGGATATAGTAGTAGCAGATATTCTTCCAAAATATGGAATGTTGTTATCTAGGTCCTAGGGTGCCAAGCTTCAAGAATTGCTTCAGTTGGACATGTCTTATGCTACTATCTCTGTTTTCAGCCAACCTAAGAAGCTATACAGAGAAACATTAATGAAATATATAGTAAGTAGTTAGAAAAACCACAAAATTTCCCTATCTACTCAGTACACTCTGATATGGATTCATTCATTCTGTACAATGCCAAAACTGGTCCTACCAATAATGAACAAGTTTTAGCAGTAGAACAAAAAGAAATTAAAAAAGGGAAAACAAGTGTTCAGATTCAGGAAATCTCAGAAACCAATGATAATTCAAACAACAAAGGAAAATCACATGAGGCCGAAATAACAAATCCCCCTGCTAAACAAATTCCCACCACCTATGACACTGATTATGTCCATGAAATTCTTTGGTACTTAGAATTTGATGGTTCAGTCAACAAGTTAGGGGTAGAGGCAGGAATTTGGGTGCATAATTTAGAAAACGACCATGCTGAAGGCCATGCCTATAGATTAAACTTTAAGTGCACAAATAATATGGCAGAGTATGAAGATCTTTTGCTAGGACTTAAAATTGTAAAAATATTAGGAGCAATTAGGGTATCTTTCATAGGAGATTTGGAATTAATCATCAAACAGATCAATGGGAAGTATTTAACTAGGGATCCTAGATTATGATACTATAGAGGAACAATTATAGAGATTCTCAATAATTTTTTGGAAACTAAGCTTGATGTAGTACCTAGGAAACGAAACTTACATGCTCACAGTCTAGCCATGTTTGCCAGCACCTATAAATTACCTTTCGAACCTAATCAATAGTTCACTGTTGAAATTAAGCACAGGCCAGCCATCCCTGAAAATTTGAAGAACTGGTAATTTTTCGAAAGTGATGAGCAGATTAATAACTTTTTAACCTTAGATAAAGAATTTTCTCACAGTCACATAGATATAGATACAGTCACATATTTTAATCAGGTAGATGAAGTACAATCAGACATTTCAGAACAGAGTGCAATTCAAATGCTACACCCCACAAAATTTACTTAAAAAGAAGTGCAAGATCTCAAACATATGGACCTGGACGAGATAGCTAAAGAAGAAACAAAGGTTATTGACTTAAAAGACAATCATCTACCGAAAGGATTAACTCCTCTAGAAGACCTCTTTGATTCCAATGACATTCCAAAGAAACCAAAGATGGAACCACTAAAAGAAGATATTGAAGAATATAACTTAGGGATAGAAGAAAACCCAAAAATGATAAAATTATCAAAGTCCTTACCTCCTGACCAAAAGATAAAATATGTTGAACTTATGAAAGAATTACAGGATGTCTTTGCCTAGAGTTATGAGGATCTGAAATCATATGACACCTCCATAATTCAACATACTATTCCTCTGAAAGAAGACCAAAATCCCTTCAAACAAAAATTAGAAGAATCAACCTTGTACTGCTACCATTGATTGAAAAGGAAATTAAATGTATGTATGAAGTAGGGATAATTACACCAATAAGATTTGCAGAGTGGGTATCTAATTTAGTACCTACTAGGAAAAAAACTGAGGAAATAAGATTATGTGTAGGCCTAAGAAATGTCAATAAAGTGTCTTTGAAGGATAATTACCCTTTACGTAAGATGAACCATATTTTGCAAAGGGTAGTAGGTTCTTCTAGGATTTCTTTGTTGGATGGATTTTCAGAGTATAACCAAATTCTAGTTCATCCTGATGACCAGGAAAAGACTACTTTTACTACACCATGGGGTACATTTATGTATATTACGATGCCATTTGGGCTTATGAATGCAGGAGCAACTTTCCAAAGGGCAATGGAAATTTCATTTTCTAAAGAAATCCATGATTTTCTAGTTATATACCTGGATGATTTAACTATTTTTTCTAAATCAGATCAGCAACATTTGGACCATCCCAGACAAGTATTCTTAAAATGTAGAAAATATGGTATTTCTTTAAATCGAAAGAAATCCTTGTTTGGCCTGGAAGAAGGTAAGCTCTTGGGTCATATAATTTCAAAGGATGGCATTCGAATTGATCCGGCTAGAATAGAAGCAATTTTACAGATTCCTCATCCAAGAAATATTAAAGAACTTCAAGCTTTCTTAGGAAGGATAATTTTTTTGAGAAGATTTATATCTAACCTAGCAGAACTAATTATATTAGTTAATGATATGTTAAAAAAGGATTGAAGCCAAACAAGCATTTGAAGAAATCAAAATGGCTTTAACCAGAACATCGGTCCTTACAAGTCCCCAATTTGATAAAGATTTCATAATTTTTTCTTTTGCCTCAACACACACTATAACAGTTGTTTTATTACAAAAGGACAACCGAGGATGTGAAAAACCTATAGCCTTTTTTAGTAAAGCACTTAGAGATGCATCAGTGAAATACAAAATCATGGAAAAGCAAGCTTTTGCACTTGTTAAAACAATTAAAAAATTCAGAGTTTACATATTATATTCTCATGTGATAGCCTATGTACCAAATGCTATTGTCAAAGACATCCTGACTCAGGATGGAATTGAGGCCAAAAGAGGTAAATGGATTGCTACCATTTTAGAATATGATATTGAAATAAAACCTACTAAATTGATAAAAGGATAGGGATTGACCAAACTCATGGCAGAAACCAATTGTCAAGTCCTAAACATAAATGAGCTAGATGACGAACAGGAGATAGTGACTCCACAAATCAGCCAAGCCTTTTTAGACTCACCTTGGTATGCTGATATAATCTATGTGTTACAAAACCTGTAGGCTCCTCCAAGGTTGTCCAGAACAAAAAATAGGTTTCTAAAGATGAAAGCTTTAAAGTTTTGTATTTTAGATAATGCTCTTTTTTGGAAAGATCATGAAGGGATCTTATTGAATTGTTTGCTAAAAGATAAAGCCAACAAGGCTCTCCAAGAATTTCATGCAAATGACTGTGGTGGACACCTCTACTGGAAATCAACTGCTGATAAAATCTTAAGGGCTAGATTCTACTGGCCAACCTTGTTCATTGATGTGAAGAAATTTGTTACCTCTTGCCATAAATGCCAAATTTTTTAAGGCAAGAGAAAACTATTACCTTTACCCCTAAAACCAATTTCTACTGAAATACCATTCCAACAATGGGGCCTTGACTTCATTGGAGAAATCCATCCTCCCTCCTCTAGCCAATAGAAATGAATGCTCACTGCCACCGACTATTTTACCAAATGGATAGAGGCCATCCCCTCTAGATGAGCCAATGACACAGTAATCATAGGTTTCTTAGAAACCAATATATTGTCCAGATTTGGCTGCACTGATAAAATAATAAATGATAATGCTACAGCTTTTAAATCAATAAAGAAGATCATTTTTTGCAAAAAGTACCATATTACCCTGGGCCATTCCACAACCTATTATCCACAAGGGAACGGTTTAGCAGAATCTTCCAATAAAAGCCTCATTAATATCATTAAAAAACTGTTGGATGAAAACAAAAAGACTTGGCATAAGAAACTAATAAATGCACTATGGGCAGACAGGCTTATCAACAAAAAATCTATTGCCACAAGTCCTTATGAGTTATTTTATGGTATGGAGGTTGTGTTTCCTTCATCATTGGGAGTTCCAGTTATGAGATTACTTTAGGAGGCTCAAGTTGAGCCTAATGATATTCAAAGAAGGATAAATCAAACCATCAATCTACAGTAGACCAAAGAGGAGGTGTATCAAAGATCCCAAATATGGAAAGAAAAACTCAAGAAAATATTTGATAGAAGAACCAAGGCAGAAGATTTCCACCCTGGAGACAAAGTGCTAAGATGAGATTCTAGAAGAGAGGATAAGGGAAGACATGGGAAGTTTGACTTCCTTTGGAGAGGACCATATATTATCTATGCCTTACAAGGAAAACATACATATTATCTCAAGGGCTTGGATGGCATAGAAGCAGAAGGAGGACCAGTCAATGGTCGTATGTTAAAGCACTACTTCGATCCTACTTATTAGAAAAAATCATGATGATTAACATGTACATACTTTATCCTTTGTAATGTCACAATTTTGATTGGATAGTAACTTATGGAGTTGAAGCTCGAAGAGAAGGCCCTAAGCTTCAAAGGTATCATTGTCATACATATAATAAAGCATCAGAAAAAAGAAGATTACATAGCACAGTCAAAGTCATTTAGAGGCCATTTGATCTGTTGTTCTTGACTTTCCACCAAGAAAAGCCATCTCTAAGTGGATCCACTGTTAGGCCCCTATACCAATAGGTGTCATATGTCATGATTGACTTGATGAGTTATGTAATATGTTCATACCTTTTCTTTTTGCAAAGGTTTTCCATATTTTAAAAAAATCAAAAAATTTAAAAAATGTAAAGAGGGTATACCTTAAAGGAAAAATCAAAGAGTAAAAAGAATAAAAGATGGTTAGAAAAATGAAAGAAAATGAACCCCAACGAAAGAAAGATCAGGAAAGTGTGCAAGTCTAAATGCCACTATTTTTTCACTTTGTGTATAAGAAATTGTGTGTAGCTTATCACCTATGCCACAATTTATTAGTAGTCAAACAGTTTAAGCTTGACTAGTTTATATTTCAATTTCATGTTGTAGAAATAGAGAATAAATTTCTGACCAAACAGTGTAATCTTGGCAGATAATTAGATAGGTAGAGTAAAAAAGGAGCTCATCAGTTTAATCTGAGCCCTTGGATGTAGTAAGGGTAGACTTAGATAGGCTTTACTATGTAAAAGAAAAGAAAATTTGATAAGAGTTTGCCAGTCTAAGTGCACCCAAATAAAAGAGTGAAAATGCTAGGTTAAAGTAGGTAGGGTAGGTAGATGACGTTGCAAAATGATATATGATGAATGATGACTCTAAATGTGTGAATATTTTACTTTTATCACAAGGCCAAGGCATATAGTGCATTGAAAACTTCTCAAAAAAACAAAGTCAGATTAATTAATTTCCCTATCCATTTTCCCCTTGAGTTTCATTAACTTCCCCTAAGTACTAAAGGCATTTACAAAGTTAAAGAGGCTCAGAGAATTTCTCTGACTTCTGGAGGGACTGGACTCTCGGCCCAATAATTTATAAAGCCCTTAAACCATTCATAAAAATCATTCATTTCGTTTCATAAGCTTTTTCTAAGTAAAATCCTATTGTACTTAGGAAAATTACAAAATTTTCCACAAAAAACCGTTGTTTTCACTTTAGCCTAAGTTTAAAAACACACTTTAAATGTTTTATACCTAGCACTTTTTCATTATGTCATATTAACTACTAACTTATATTATATAAATCCCCTATAACAATCTACCCGCTCCCGTATTATTGTAAATTAAGTAAATAATCTCGAAATTCTTATATATCCCGCCCCTAGTTAATTATAACTGTAATACGTTTTAATATGGGATTAATTAGTCAATATGTAACTAATTAATAGCCTTAACCCCCTCACAACATCAAAATGGGATCAATTAACCCTCATGGTTAATTAATGACCTCACCAACCATCCTGCAGCCCCCGATGTGATTAAATAATACTTAATTATATCGGGCCCGCCTCTACTAAACCCCTGTCACTTCATACCCCCCAACCACCCTCCGATCAAGCCCTTGACATCCGATGGCCACAATTCATATCGAATGGCCCTTTGTGGCTGCAGATTAGCGTGCGATCACAAAGCGGTTTTGTGCACAATACCTTGCCACACGTCGTTTGTTCTATGGAATCGTTGGCCCAATGCAAAATACCACCCTTCCCCATAAGCGGTGCGATATGAAACTATTTACCTCCTTCCTGCAAACGATAAAAAATGTCAAGTCACCCTCGCTAACATACACTGTCACTGTCGTTAACCTACCAATACCAACCATTTACCCGTTTAAACACAAAAACCCCAATTTTCCTCGTTTTCACCTGATTATGCAGTAAAACCCTATGTAACCCATCTGTGCCACCTGAAGCCTCTATTAACCGATTCAAGCGTGGTTTACCTCCCGAAAATAATTCTGGACTCACTCCACAGACCTTTCAAGCTCAAATGAAACCTTTTCGACCTCCCCTGCAAACCAATGCTTTCTTAACAATTTGTTTTGTTTTACAGGTGATCAAAAGACCACATCTTTGGATAAACAGTCTTAATACTAGTCATAAAACCTATTTACTCTAAGATTTTTATCAAGTGTATTCAAACAAATATGGAAGATAAAACATACAGTAAAAATAAAGCAAAGGAAACATGAAATTAGATGATTTACTATGAAACAGACAGTAAAAACCTAAACTACACATTGAAGGTAAAAGGACATAGTAAAGAAGAGTCAAAGTGTATTAGGGATAAAGAGTATCAGATTGAAGACCAAGTTAAGTAAATTAGCTAGCATGAAGATAAGCAACAGGGAAGACAATTACAAAGCAAAGCATACAAATTCATGTCAAAGTGAAGATAGATAAAAAAACAGAGTGGTAAAAGTAAAAAGTAAACATTAAACAATAAAAGTAAACATGAAGGCATTAAGGGTTAAAAAAAGATGAAAACACTTTCACCAGCTACAATGAAGTTTATCCAAAGTAAAAGTGAAAAACAGTCAAAAGAAGTTTAAGGTTAAAAGATAAAATCAAAGCAGAAATGGTACATTCTTCAAAAATTTCCTACTTAAGCCATAGTTTTGCATAAACTATTGTGGCCAATCCAAGACGTATTTCAAGAAACTGAAGGAAATTTTTGTTCCTAACAGACTAATCTACAAAAACATTTCTCACGTTTTAGACAGGTATTACCAAAAGAGAGATAAGTGCATGTCTTCACAGCATATTTTCCAATTTATGCAAAGTCCTGTTTTTGACATCTTTTTCCAGAACCTATTTTGAACCGTTGGAGTTAAAGTTTGGGAAAATGAGCGAGGTTTATCTCAAAAATATTCCTATATACAATAACCTCTTTCACTTTTTACATATCTATCTCGGATTGAGATATACAAGCATATCATTGGACCTTAAGTTTGTAGAATTTCTGGGGCATAATGCACAAAGGAAGGATGCAGTTAGTGACTGGGATGCTTCATCATCAATTAAGAGTTGTTACCAAATTTGACTTTCACTTCTTCATCACCATAAATCCATAAACATAGTGCCAAACAGATTCATTAGTTTTTAATGTCCTTTATTTAAGTTCTATTATTGTAAAACAGTTTGAGATATTTGTAAACCAATCTTGATATTTTTTCAAGATATTTCAATTTAGAAATTAGTATAAATACTTCTTCATTTGAAGTATTGAGGGTGGATTCTTAGACATTGCTGTAAAATTTATTATTTTGGAATAAAGTTCTATTAGACAAATTTTGTGTGGCTAGATGGACGAAGAATTAATGCAAAGGACTTTTCACAGGATTCTTGTGTCAAACACTGGACAATTAAGTATCTTATTTCATGTGATATTGTTTTCTTGTTTTTTATATCAACTATGCTTCATATCTGAATATTAAAATGAAAAAGAATAATTCATAAAGTGCTTAAGTGCAATTTGTCTTCAATCGTTTTTATTCTTTATGTTTTCTCCTAAACTAGCATAAACAGTGAATTCTTAATTGCTCATGTTTCCTAGTTTATTCATTTTGATCATTTAGTAAAGAATTCTTAATTGTTATTTATTGGTGATCAGTAAATTTCTTTTCTCTTAAAACATGTTGAAGGATTCTTAATTTCCCTAGATCCCTTTTAAGTCCATCCCATCTTTTCAAGTCTCTTTTTGATCCCTGTTTAACTGTCTTGCCTTGTGAAACCATTCTTTGTTGAGAAACCAAATCCAGTTGAGCCATATTCTGTTAACTCCATTAGCCCAATGGCCTAAAACTACTCAGTTCTACCCCTCTGCTACTGAATTTCACCAAACAAAATCAAAACCCCTGCCCCAAGATTTAATAACTAGCGTAAAACCTTATAAAACCAAGCTAAATCTTAAAGAGAGAACCCTCTCTAGGTACAAATTAGCTAGATTCTGTACCCAAAAGTTGGTTTGTGGTTACCTTGGACACCTTTTATCTTCTTACAACTTCTAGGAAAATCTGAGTGATAACAAGGCCAGCAGGATACACAGGGCGAGCCATAGCACCTGCGGTTCCAGATCATGGTGGGGCCACATCACAACAGAGACCAGGTGGTGATGCTCTAATGGAGGATTCCAGACACAAAAGTGACATATTACTGACAAGGGTGACAGAGCGCGGGTGGCATGAGCTAGAATATTGGTATACAAATGAGTGCATGGGTCTGCCCTCGGAGTGGCGAGGAATCATGCAGCGCATTGTGGTGGTCAGTTAGGTAGTACGAGACCTATGAGCTGGGGGAATGGAGTCGTTGTCTCAGGAGCTTATAGATGATAGTAATTAGGCACAAGGACATGTGGGTCCCCAATTTTGTTTTATGATAACATGTGAATGAGCATGTCGAACGTATTTTGAGTAGTGGACTCAAACATTGTATTATGAAACATATTTATGATTATGCATCTTTTTGTGATAATTGTGACTCACCATTTGTTTATTGATGTCTTATTACATATGATAAATTCCAATTTAGAATGTTATTATAAGTGGTATATACATAGTTATTTTGGGCTCTAGGAACATGATTGAATGAAATGGATTCAAATTCACAAGCCAAAAGATTAACTCGTAGATATTTTCTAAATAGGACAAGATTATGCATACGATAAATGTCATTCAATTGCGTGGAAAGTAGCACAAAATAAACACAAACATGAAGGTGAAGGATGTGATGGTCAAGGGCATCAGCTAACAAAATTATCACATCATCATATTTGGCCTAATTATAGGTGGAATACCCAATGGAAATGCCATTGGAGTGGACTAACAAATGCAAGGGGGTGAAAATGGCCTAAGCTATCGAGGTTATATTCCTGGTGAAGCGACTCGCACCATCGACATAAATGATATAAGGTGTGGATGATGGATACATATGAAAGACGCAAGAAGACAATGTGTAATAATGTGGAGAATGCAAACTACCTAAATGCAAGAAGAAAGAAAGAGATGCATGCATTTCAATGGGAAATTTTATGGGTAAACTTTCTTGAGGTAGAGTGCATTTCAAGGATTGGGAAGGATTTCTTCTTTTGTACCCTCTAATAGGTATGCCCCCTTTCCCAAACAATTATGAATGATATAAGTCCCTAGCCATAATGGTTCGAACTTCTCGTGTCCTAGAAAATCATGAGCTTGGTCATACATAAGAACAAGGTTGCCTTCATGGAAGGTATGAGGGTGGATTTTGCAGTCATACTGAGATTTGGCATGCTTTTTGGCTGCTTCAATGGTTTGGAATGCAGCACAACTATATTTAGTGGTGCACTCAAGCATGATGAGTCATTTTTCTAAAGGTTGGGTGTCTGGGAGGACTTCAATTGCAAGATGAAGGGAGGAGATTTCACACTCTACTGGTAAAATTGCCTTTTCTCTAAAAACAATGTGGAAAGGAGGGGACCAAGTGGTGGTCTTGAGAGAAGTTCTATATGACCACAAAGTATGGAAGAGAACTAAATACTAGTTGGTCTTATGTTTATTCACCATCCACTAAAGTATAGTCTTGAGGATCTTGTTGAAAGCTTCAACTTCGCCATTTCCTTCGGGGTAATAAGATGATGAATATTGATGTTCTAAGCACAACAGAAAGGATATCTCATGCCATATCTCATCTTCAAAGTGTCAGCCATGGTCACCAATTATTTCAAAACCCCAAGTCAAGTGATAACATGGTTAAAGAAGAAGAGTGTTGCAGTAGTTGCAGTGTTATTGAACACCAGAATGGTTTCATCCCATTTGGTAAAATAGTCGACAACCATGATAATATACTTAAAATTATTAGTAGATGGGGGTCGACACTCCATGAAGTCAATAACCCATTTACAGAAAGAACTGACTGCGACAAAGATATGGAGGGGAGGAAGTGGAGATCGCACCTTAGTGGCATTTAACTGTAAATTGGGACAATATTTGACTGCCTCAATACAATAACTAATGAGAGAAGGAAACAAGTACCTGGCACACATGATGTTTTGGGATGTGGCCATTCCGAAGAGGTGACCACCACAATCTCCACCATGGAAGGCATTGAGCACTTGCTCAACTTCAGCATGGGTGAGACAATGATGAAGGATAGTGTTGACACTACAATGATAAAGGTCATCACCAATGAGGAGGTAGAAAGGGGATTGGTGTCAAATACATCATTGATCATCATGAGTGAGGTGGGGGATGGATTTCTGGTTTCACGGATAGGTAAGGATGTTGCCATCCCAAGGATAATCAAGAGAGGTCGTTGCGCCCATGACGTCTTCATCAGAATCGAAGATGTGGGGATGGGAGGATGAGAGACCACATGATGGAGAAGAGATACCTAAGGCATATTCATGAGAGACAAGGTTAAGATATGCATCATCAAGGTTGGGATAAATATGACTATTAGATGGAATATCTACCGATGTTGAGACCAAGGAGTTTATTGAAGAAGGTTCAACATAATCACAATAGGAGACATCTAGGGAGTTCGAAGGCATTGATCTCATGGATGATGATAGGTAGAGAATCAGAGTGGTACTATCTATCATATAGACTTCAGGGGGAGGGATCAAAATGGGTGTTTGAGAGGCCTCTTGTTCTGGTTTAGGAGTGGGACCAGAATCTACATGTAGAGGAGAGGTGGAATCACTATGAGTGACCTATAATTCACGAAGCACTTGAGGTGGATCATAAAAATCTTCAAGACTGGGAAAATGATGAGAATAGTGGCCATAATTATCACTCAAGGCACATGGGTGATTTTTGCATATGATTTGTTATTCTTAGCTGACTCAGGTAAGGTGACATGGACCTTAGGAATGTTAAAATCAGGGAAGGTATCAATGACCACATACTTAACATGAGGGACTTCAAGAAAATTATTGGTGGAATGACCAGAAACATCATACAAAGTGCATGGAGGGATAGGCTTTGGAGGCTTAGGAGGAGCTAGAGTTGTTTGGTGTGCCTTGTCTTTCGTTTTTTTTTTTTTTCTCCCCACACTAAAAGCTTTCATGAAAGGAGTAAGCTCCTATTGAGGTTGCTATGGAATTGAAGAAAAGGAAAAGATAGGAACAACAAGTTGGACTAGGGTCAAAGCAATGTAAGGTTTAAGTTGATTGGATGGATTAGTTGCGGGAGGATCAATCTACCAGATTGGGATCCCCAAATTAATATTGGGTAAACTCAACGTAGCCATAAAAGGTGTAGAATAAACTCCACCGGGTGGAAAGAAGAATGATATCTAACCAGAACGATAATGGCCAGGAGGAACTTCTCTAAGATGTTTAAGACTTGGGGGAATGGTTCCAGGCAAAAATGGATTAGGAGAGACACCAGGGGAAGGAAATGATCCTTGAGGAGTAGTACCAGAAGGTTGGGTTGAGTTTGGTACAACAGGATGTGGTGGTGATGTCTAATGTGAAGGCACACCCGACCATTTGTGGGTGGCCCACGATGCTTGGAGCATCCAAACACTAGATGAGATAGGATCAGAAGGAGTAGGAGGTGGACCATAGTAAGCACCAAGCAAATTGGAATCTTTATAGACTCCTAGAGACACATTGGTGAAGGATGAGATAGTCATATTGTCAACCATGGATGAAATCTTGGATTGAGGTGAAGTCTAAGCTTTGGGGTCATAGTATGTCAACTAATCAATGGGGATGATATTTCCATTATGGGGAAAGCACATCTTATAGTGAACTGCAGATCCGATAAATGATATGGAATAAGTATAACTATGACCCAAAAGGATGTTATAGTCTAAGGGATAATAAATTACATATTTGTCAATATAGACATACTTGCTAGCAACTATGACTAAGAAGTTTTGATATAAGCCTAGGGCTATGAAGGATTACCATATCATGCCTAAATAGTGATGGTGGACAGGGATAGTTCAGGGAACCAAGTTGCTTACAAACACTAGCAGCCATCATATAGGTGGAGGCACCTTTGTTGATAATACACCACTGAACAATGGCATTTCTAATGGAGACTGTTCTTTGAAATGCAATGGATGAAGGTAGGGGAGGACTTTCTGACTTGTCAACTTGAAATATAATCATTTGATCATATTGGGGATCCATGGAATCCAATGAAAATAGTAGAGCTTTCCTTTGGGATGGGCACATCTGGATGACTTCCGACATTGATATGGTAGCACAAGAATATTCCAAGTCATCTATTATGCTATACATTTGGGTGGATTTAGCATAAACAACATTTCTACGTAATGGACCTTTGGAGATCTTAGGAATAACCTCTACCTTAAGCTAAGGGATCTATGAGGTACCATTGGATGATGGTGCAGGCTCTGTGGAAGCTTGGGGTTGGGACTCAATCACTAACTTAGAAAATGACTTTTTTGTATTGGTGTGATCGAGTTTGAAGGTTGACTTGATCGGTATTAAACTCATCATAATTCATCATAAGAATCTGATAATCATGGTGACTAGATGGTGGATCTAGTTGAGCAACCTGACCTTGTGTAGGTTGGTTAGCAATATATCGTTGGTGAGGAAAAGGATTGGTAAGTACTGTCGGTTGAGATGAAGTAGGAGGTGGAGGAGGAGTGGTGGGCTGAAAACCTCAAGAAGGAGATGGTTTCGCTTCCCATACTTTATGCATGTAAGGTAAAATAGGACACTCATGAGTATATTGATCATATATGTCGCATAAAGAACAAGGGTTTTTTCATACAAAGACCCTTATTTTGCTTGGGTTTACTACCCTATTGCTGGGTTGTGGGATTAGGCTAAGGACTTTGAGGGGCATTAGGTAGAGGGCCCTGGTTTCCTTTATTACCTTGAGACTTTTGGCTTTTATTACCCTTCCCCTTGTTCCTTTTCATGGGTTTAGGGGCATTAGGTCTGCTCTGCTCAACATTAACTTGTTCTTATGGAAGAGGTGGTCGTTGTGGTAGAGGGCGAGTAGGCATGGAGGGTTGGGGTGCTGGTGCCGAAGGTGTTGGAGTGTTAAGTGGTGCATACTAATAATAAGGAGATGGGGAAACATTGGGATAAACAAATGGTACAACAGCTGGCCCTAGAATCTGTTGATGTGGATGGGGATATGCATATGTCATGCTGGGAATTGGATAAGGGATAATTGTAAGAGGAATTGGTCCCTCCATGAGGTGGACCATAAATCCTCTAAAGTTGATAATATGGTTGAGGGTGTGAAATGGTTCCAACTATAACATCATGTTGGTTGAGGGGGCCTTAGCCAAACAAATCCCTACACTACTTGGCCTTTCGGCATCAGCCCAGGGAGCATGGACTGAAGTTTCACCGGAAGCACTATGGGGAGATGCTGAAACCAAGTTTCTGCAACCTTGAGATAGTTGTGATATCGATTTATTCTGGCTATACCCGCCTTCACGTAGGTTTCTGAGCCCTCTGTTCCACCCTTTAGTACCTTTGCGAAAGGATACAAATGGCTTTCATGTAGCCCTAAGCTACGACTTAGGGACTTTCATGCTGCTAGGGTAGCAAACTGTGATATCTCCCAAACTAGGCTAAGTGTCTTACTTATCTTATTAACCAATCTTACTTAGCTTCTCGTAAAGAGATGTTCTTACTTATGTTTACTTAATCAACACATTTACATATATTCACACATCATATGAGCATTATAAGTGAAATTCATACCCAATATAACAGATGCATAAACAGGTAATAACGGCACATAAATTATAGAATCCTTCTCTTTATTGATAATTTTGAAAAATTATAGACTCGACTCACCCTGCGCACTCAACTACGGACTTCTAGGCCTCTGCATACTCAGCTGCAAAGCCTCTACCTACACTATGACCCAAACTTAGACTTTTATTCTTAAGTTATGACTCAATCCTTGCTTGATTCTTGTAACTACTTAGAGCTTAGCTCTATTTATACAATCCCATGGTCCGCGGACCATGGGTAGATCTTTTATAGCCGACATTACATTACCAAAATAAGGGCAAACAACCTTATGACTCTTTAACACCTACGGACCATGGGTAGATCTTTTATAGCCGACATTACATTACCAAAATAAGGGCAAACAACCTTATGACTCTTTAACACCTACATGCTCTGCGACCACAAAATGCGGAGTCTTTACACTTGGATTACAAAATTGGACCAAAATATGGGCTTTTAGCCCCAAAAATTCCCTTGCGAGGTCTCGCACCCAACAGGCCCCCAACACAAACATCGTGACTCGCCCTTGAGTCACTCTACAAGCACGGAGATCTTGAAGCAAAGACCTCCCAACTCCGTTTGGGTAATGCAACCTCAGCAGTGCATTGAGCAGCCGCTTGCTAGAATTCTTCCACTCGCTAATCAGTGACTACCACTAAACTGCTGCCTTGAATCTTCTGTTGAGTTTCCTATAGTGTCGTGAGCTTCCCTTCAATGGAAGTTGTGATCGTATATGATTCATCTATCCATGGCTATAGGAGTGCTTTTAGGACTGCTTCTTTGTGTCGAGCGACATCCACTTGTTCCTTAAGTGCCTTTTCTTCTTGCATCCATGCAAGCCAAAATGTAAGGGTGACTATCTTTGCATTACCTTTGACCTCATTGTATCTTTTTTTCGGCTCATGTGCCCCTATCTCCAGGTGCTCTACTTTTGGGTCCCCCTGCAGCGTGGTCAGGACCTCAAAGGATTGTTCAAAAAGTCACATGTAGTCTGCTATTGCATTGTCAACTTCTGCTATTTCTATTGTAACAGTGGTGGTACGTTGTTCCATGAATTGTGGTGGAGTTGAAGTCTAAGCCCTCAACTATAATTATGTTGTATACAGGTTTAGCTCCAGCTGAACCCTAGCCATCTCTGCTCAAGCATCGTGCACCCCTATGGCCAACTTGCGGACGCACACCTCAACCGATTCCTCTGTTTGAATATCCAACTCTGAGACCATATGGCAAGCTTCCTCTACTACTTGCATGATTTTCTTATTCTACTCTACTTCCTCGTTGCGCTGCAGGCCCAAATGTTCTATATTGATGCGTTGCTCACTCATCACCTGCAGAGCGCAACTATCCTAGGCCCTAAGTTCCATGGTGACTCCATCCTATAAGAGGTAGAGCATCTCTCGAGGGAGCATGACCATATTCAATCCTACCCCTTTCAGACTACTTACTGTGGGCTTGTCAGACTCATTTTATGTAGTTAGTGCCCCATCTGGTAGTAATACCGCATTGGTCGCCCTTGTGCGCAACATCTCCTTGGCAACGAAAGTACCGATCACGAGGCTGGTGGAAACTATGCCAGCCTGTGTAGTGCGAACTTGCAACTCCTGCAATTCTGTCCATAGAGACCCTAATACTAACTGATATTCTTCTTTAGACTGTTGGAATGCCTCTACGATGACATCCCTCACCATTTCTCTGATATCGTGAAAATACCCCTCAATGAGGGTGATTAGGTCGAAGGATGTATTTGATGCCTTGGTTTTATTTTGTGGCTCTGCATTCTCTTGTGGGCACTAACGCTTGAGTTGGGTAGATGTCATCTATGGGTCTGCACCACCTTGTTCTATTGGCTCCTCTATTTCTACTTCATTCGTGAGAGAAGGTGATTTTTGTCCTTCATGCTCTTCTCCTGTTGTTTTCTATTGTTTTTCCAATTTCGTGGCATCGCATGCTGCCTAGGCCTTAGCCTTAGCTTCCGCCTTTCTGCGCTTCTCAGCCAACCATGCCATTCAGAGCTTTGTTTCTTCCTTCTTACGCTGTGTGACAGAATTTTCCATTTCCATCGTGGAGCCTACTAGATCGCGCCAATTCGACAGCCAAGATTCGAGGACTGCAAAGATCACATCATCAGTCACCAAATATGGTAAGTTATGGCATGTCTTCATGGGATCCTTCCACACCCTAATAAAAACATGGTAGAAATCTTCTTTGAACTCTACAAAGCCCTACAAACTGGCGTAGACTGTGGATGACAACTGTGGCTTGCAATTGATCCCCATCTAGATACTCATCTCCATCAAGACCCAAAAGTTCTTGCTTTATTTTATGCGTTGCGCATCCTTGGTCACCCATAGTGAAGCATACTTCACTGCCTCTGGGAAGTCCAGCGCGACCGAAGGGAATTGGATGTCTTCTGGAAGCTCCCATGCCACCATTATAATCGACAGTAGGAGCCACGTGTAGTGAAACGTCTTTCCCTACTCCACTGCCTCGCGACAGTTCGCGAGGAACTCGCCACATAATAATTCACCCATTTGAACTAGATACCTTTAGTGCATTGGAATGCTAGAGCAATCACAGGCGCGGGCACATCATACGTGCGACACTTCCGCATCACCTTCCCTACTAGTATTTGGGTCGCTGCCTTGATTGCAGGGCTGTTAATACTGGAGATGGCATATCCATACTTTTTCTTCTCCAAATTAAATTTCTTCTTCATAGCTTCCACATGGGCTAGCTTGCCACATTTTCCTTTTGAAATATTTGTTGGATCCTCCCCTGAGTAAGGCAGCCAAGTGATCTGATGGACCAACTAGTCTGTGATGGGAATGGGCTCCTCCAGCCACAAACACCCATCATGCACCAAGCAGAGCAACTGCCAGATAACAAAGGCGGTCACTGGGGTGCGATGGAAATGTGGCACCAAGAGTAAGTTGAGTAGCCCGACTTTCTCTACACCGTTGAACTAGTTTCTTGACTCTAATTAAATTATTCTAGCAGTCTCATCAATCCATCAGTGCATTAGCTACTCAGTCACTAAATGTGGAAATTTTTTGTGGTCTTTGAGGTCCCAATCTTCAAATTTCAGTACAGGAACTCATCCTAAGTGTGGCCCCTCAAAAATAATGTCATTTGGGAGTAGCGGAGTTTGCATGGATCTCTTTCTTTCTTCTATGTCCTTCAGCACATTGGCTTTTCCCTTGCATGGAGAAACATATTCTAGTAACCTGGTAATAGGGTCTGCACCATGGGTTTCGACTTTCACTTCCAAATCCTCCTCATCCACCAGGATTTCTTCAGATTATTCCTCTTCTGCCTCTAGATTAATGGCCTTCCTCTTTTGTTGCAAGGTGAGCTTGGTCCTATGTGGGTTTCTTGGTGAGACACGCATCGGGATCATAGCCTGTTTGTCCTTCTTCGGTCTTGGTGTTCTACATGATCTAGGGACCTCAACTATCACTCTGACACTCTCTGGGGCTTCTACTACCACAATTTCATGTGTGGATTCTTCGGGTGTCAACATCATTCTGGTTAGGAAGTCCTGCATCTCCTTTCGGAATCCCTAAAACAGACAAATTGCTCTCAAAGCCTCAAAATTTGCAAGGTCCATATGTAGCTGATAGCGCAACAACTGAATTTTAAAAATTCCAAGTGTTTTTCACTGGACAGCCATCTGTGATTTGTAGGTCTTTTTGAATTCAAATCTAACCATTCCCCCCACATTCGGCCCATTAATGCTAGATTGACGACATATTTTCAAGAATATAACCCATAAAGTTCACCTTAAAATCCTGTCTCCTACTCCATTTGGCCTCAAATAAACCATCAAATCATGAATAGAGATTTTATCAGTCACTTTCCGGTGGATGTGCGTGCTAGTGCAGCTGTCTTCGCGCTGTCACAGACCCTGTGACACTTCGTTGCTTAGCACAGTCTTGACATCACGCAACTCCCCAACCCAAGTAGTGTAGTTTATAGTCCCGCACCTCCTTTTAGCTACATGGAGTGCTAATACTATGTTAGTTTCATATAGTCACATGGCTGAATCTCAAGTGTATGGCTTCAAGTGACTGCCATTCACCTTTAAGCAACTGCCATTCAACTTTCCTGGGAAGGTTTCTCCATTTAACTTGACCAAATATATCATGTCTTTATCGGTAATCTCCTTAATAACATACGGCCCTAACCAGTGCATCCTAAATTTTATGGGGAATTTATCAAACTTACTATCATACAACAAAACCAGATCGTTTACCTTGAATGTGAAAACTTAATGTGTCGATCGTGCCATGCTTTTTCACACTGCTTTTGGACCAGTTGGTGAAATCCAACCAAAAATAGTTCTTCTTCAATCTCATCCAGTTGCATGAGCCTCTCTTTGAGGGCTCCACAATCTGTCATACATGTGACACTACTATGCACAAACTAGGCATGATTTATTCCATAGGCATTACAACTTCCACACCATAGACAAGCCTAAAAGGAGTTTGTCTTTTCAGCTTCTTGCAAGTCATTCGATAAGCCCATAATACTACAGGTATGCATAGGTCCCAATCACTTCATCAAGAATTTCAAACCTTGGTCAGCATGGTTTCAAGAACTTTGTTGAAGTTCTCCACTGTCTTGTTAGCCTATGCATGATAAGGTGTGCTCTTTTGGTGATAGACCGAAATTCCTCCATGAGTGCGCTGATCGTCTCATTCAGGAAGTGTGTACCACGATCACTCATTAGCATATTTAGACATCCAAATCACATTAGTACATGTTCAAATAGGAACTTCGTGGCAGTCACACCCGTGCAATCCTTCACCAGCTATGCTTCTACCCAACGAGTCAAGTACTCTATCCCAGTGAGAATGCACCTCGTGCCTGTCTTTCCTTGGGGTTGAATAGGTCCTACAAAATCTATTGCCCACTTTTTGAAGGGTTGTGACATTATTTTTGGATTCAAAAGCATTTCATGCCTTCGCAATGGCCTGCCTTTTCTTTGACATACATCACATGCCTTGCAATATGCTTTTGAATCCTGATGAAGGGTTGGCCACCACAACCCGGCGCGTAGAATATTTTGCATGGTTTCTCTCCTTGCATAACTTCCTCCCACAATTCCCCCATGAGTTTCCATGAGGATGCTGCTTCATTCAAACTCAGGTACATACCTTCGCAATATCTCATCAGTCCCCATCTTGTATAGATGCTCAGCAATGACAGAGAAATCTGCCGCACACACCACTAATTCCTTCTTTTATTGGACAAAGTATCCTTTCGGTGCAATTCCTGTTGTTAGGAAGTGTATGATATCCTCGAAATGACCATCCGTGACATGTACTACAAATAGTTGTGTGTCAGGGAATCCTTCTTCCAAGTTAGTAGGTTCCTGCCCTGTTTCGATGCCTGACAGATGGTCTGGTCCCCTGTTCAATCATCCAGGCTTCACAAAAACTTCCAAATCATATTCGTGGAACAATAATATCCATCTGTAAATTTTCCCCCCAACACAGGCTTATTGACCAGGTACTTCAGCATGGAGTGATTTGTATACAGCTTAAAGTGGCCTCCTAGAAAGTAGTGTCGGTACTTCTGGAATGCATACACCATAGCTAGCCCCTTGTGTTCAGTCGTAGAGTAGTTCTTCTCTACTTTGGATAATTTGCGGCTTGCGAATGTGATAGGGTGGTCCAAGCCTTCTCTGCCATCCTGTGTTAGTACTAACCCCAGCGCTATAAGTGATGCGTCAATATGTACATGAAACTCTTTTTTCTAGTTTGGGAAGACTAGAATCGGCACAGTAACCATATTTTCTTTCAATATGTCCAGGCTTTTCTTACAATCATCATTCCAACAAGACGTGACATCCTTCTTTAACAATTTTTCCATCAGTGCAGTGATCTGGGCATAGCCTTTGATAAAATTTATGTAATATCATGTATGTCCCAGAGTAGCACATAACTGTTTCACACTCCTCAGTGCTTCCAAGTTCAGAATCACCGCGATCTTTGCGGGATCTACCATCAACCCTTATTTTCAAACCACATGCCCCAATAGGTTCCCAAAAGGAATGTAAAATAGACACTTCTTGAGGTTGAGCGCAATCTGGTGTCTTGGACAGGTATCCAACATCAAGTGCAAGCTCGCTACATGGAATTTAACCAGCCCAAATATAGTGCAGTCATCAAAATATATCTCCAGGAAATTATGAATAAATTCCTTAAATGTCACAACAACCACGTGTGAAAAGATAGCAGGCACATTGAAAGCAACCCACTCAGTCATGAAGGTTATCTTGCTCCTATCTTCGAGTGCAATTTTGATTTTTTGTTACCCAGAGAACCCATCAGTAAAGGAGTATGCTTCCTCGCCACCTGCATTGTCCAACACTTAATCGGTGAACAGAATTGGGAAAGGATCATGCACACAAGCATCATTCAGTTTTCTGAGATCCATGCATATCCTTATCTCATCCTTCTACTTCTTCTCTCGCACCACCATTGATCTTACCTTATCGGATTCTTCCACAGGTTCAATCATGCCTACTACTAGTATTTTGTTTAGCTCTAAGAGGACCTTCTCCTTGGATTTTATATTTAGGCAGTAAGGCCTCTACTTAATTGGCTTCACATCGAGCTTTAACGTAATCTTCATCATTGCAAGATCTCTGATTATTCCTTTCAAATCTATAAACTTGGTAGGGAATAAGTCCTGGTATTCGTGGAGAAATTTAGCAACCTTGTCCACCATTGCACCATCCCAGTTGTCTCCAATCGTTCCAAATTTTGATTCTACCTCCGCACCAATGTTCACATGTTTAGTTCTCAACAGTGCAGTTATATCGGGGTTCTCAATTTGTGGTTCTTGAACCTCGCGGTGGCCTTCTATTTCTGGAATGTTAATCTTTCATAGAAATTCATCCTACTCTTTAGTAGTTACATTATAACATTCCAGCGTACGACTCAGCTGAGTAGCCCATTCAGGATGAATCAAGTCTACATGATCCTGTGGTATCCTAAATATGGCTGCTTTCACCTCTTGTAGCACTTCATCAATACTGTCAAACCCATCCTCAAAACTAAATGTCATCATGAATCCTTCGTGCAGGATATCCCATTCACATATCCCATAGTGGAGCTCTGTTTCTATATACCAATTCATTGAGATAACATCCAAGGTATATAAAATAGGTGCACCCACTCAGGTTGTGGCTTTTCTCCATAGGCCTGCGTCTATTTGGCTAGATGCACGTGCGGATCATCCTGCCCATCATACTTGTCTGTCAGCCACATCTTAGGCTTCCCAAATCATGCTATCATCATCCTCTTACATTCACGCAAATCATTAAAGCTTCCCTTTTGCATACCCCACCATCTTGCGGGTGTAGCACACAGTACCCAATCCAAGTCCTGGAAGCGTTGCTTCTCTTGCACCTCCCTTTCAAATACATCCAAAAATGTATCTACCTCATTTAGACCATTATAAATAGGTGTATTTCTTTCCTCTGATGACACACAGCACAAAGACTAGGTCATCTTGTTGTAATTCAGCGTAGTTACTTCATGTAACCAATTCTACCAGCGTTCTATTTCTTCGTCGGAGTCCAAAGTGTAGGAACTCTCACGCTCCCATGTAATCCATCCATCTACGGTGGGATTCACCTAGTCTTCGTCTTGTGTTGTTATCTTATAGATGCAGTCCAGATCATCATCACTCTCATAGTCGCGGACTGGTTCTGTATAGTGCAATCCTTCAACAGGATCCAGGGGTATTATTACATGCAGTGATTTTTTCTCAAAGATCATCTTTCGCTTCTTTAGATTGATTACCCCATTCATATTAGTAGCCTAGTCAATTCCCAAGAGCACACAGTAGGGATTTTTGTCATCCACAATCTCTATTACTTCAAAAACTCCTAGCGCGCTTGCTCCCTGAATATCCATGGTCACCCCCTGTAGTCGCCCCATGGGTATGATTTTCTTCTGATTCACCATCCTTAGCTGAATCAGAGACCATTACAGCACAGGTTTCCCCATTCACTCCCAAGTCTATTTCAATAAAACATTCACATTTTCCCCAGGTCCAAAACAACTTGATCCATTTCATACTCTCCTATTTGTGTGGTCAATCTCATCTTTCGTCCCGTCCTTGTCTTATTCTTGCCAATCTTTCGCACTATGCGTGGCTCACCTAACATGGTTTTATCACATCTATTGATGAGGGAAGGTGGTAGCACTCCTTGTCACGTATCCTAGCTATTAGCGTAGGACAGTCTTATGTTTCATGATCAAACAACATGCAATACTTGCATGACGGACGTGTTGGATTAGTGAAATCGTGCGCATACTATATTGGTCCTCCGCAATTGTAGCAAATCAACTGTCCTCGACCTCTACCAGGTCCTCCTCTGCCTCAGCCTCGTCCGTGCCCCTCAAATCTTGTCCACGCCATCCCTATGTTCTGGTCAAGGGATCGTGTTTCAACCTGAACCTTGTAGGCGGGAGTTCTATCTATCATCAATTCATATCTCCTGCAAGTACACTCATCATGTCCTACTGACCTACAAAAGTTGCAAAACAACTGTTGTGGGGTTTGCACATACTTCTGTAGAAAATGACAGTTATATGTGGCATGTTTTCTGACTACCTAACAAATAGTGCGCCATAAAGTAGGCACTGCGCTAGGTCCTTGATCCAAGTGGATATTGGTGGCCACCCACCTGTCTGACTTGGACCCCCACAACTGTCTCTTTCAGTTTTTCAGTTTCTGTAATTGTAGCACAATTTACTATTTTTAGCAGTTTTTTTAGGTCCTAAACTTTCGCAGCCATTTTGAGGACCTAAATGACATTTTTGGGAAATATAGGAGCAACATGGGTCCATGGACTAATATTGTTCATCCCAAAGTTGTAGTACTTGGATTGATCTTTCTAACAAGCTATTATACGTGTCAAACAAAGATTGGGTGCCAAAGTTATGACCCGAGGAAGTTGATGTACCAACTTACCCAAAACAGGGCCCATAATTTGGCGTTTCATCTTCTAGGGTTAGGTTTTGGGATGTTAAGGTTTTTCCATTGTTTTTCAACAATAAATAGGCCTTCAAGGATCATTGTAACATAGTTCAGAGGCATGTAGCCACCACATCTCTTCTCATAGGTAAGCTACCATTGCCCTAGCTGGTTTATTTCCATTTCTGTTTGTAAGCATATTTTAGTATTTTACATTAATGAAATGAAGTATTATTTCCATTGCATCTTTGTGTTTATGGTTATCTCTGTAATTTTTTGTGTTCTTGTTTAAATCCAGATCAGTGGTATCAGAGCAGTCTGCTCTTTCTCTGTTTTTCTTTGCATGTCCCCAACGAGGTCGGGATATAAGGAGTTAGGGCTTGAACTGGTCGAACCTTTTCAAGACTAGCCCCGTAAATCCTGATGGCCTCCCATGGCAGATGAAAAGAAAGACAAGGGGGCAGGAGATCCTATCAAAATCTTGCTTGAAGAAGCCCTTGAGCAACAAAGGAACGCGATGATGGACAACTTTGCCTAGATCCTCCAATGGCTACCCAGAGGCAACGCATCGGCTTCCAACTGCTACTCTGGAAATGCCACACCCTTTAAGGTACAAGTTAATTTTGAAATCCCCATATTCAAGGGTCAAATAGATGCAAATGCTATCGATAAATGGTTAAATTTTCTAGAAGGGTATTTTTCTGTTCATAAATTTTTGACTCAGGAAAAGATTGTTTTCACTCTTCTCAAAGTAGCCCCCCACGTCAAGGACTAGTGGGGAACCTACTGCGAGCAGAAGGATGAAAGTATGGGCTCACTATTTTCAGCCGCACCCACTTGGAATGCATTATGGGATGCCATCAAGGAGTAGTACTACCCTATTAAAAGCTACGAGGACAAATACATAAAATGGACCATGTTGTAGCAGGGACGAGACCAAGATGTGCTGGAGTTCACAAAAAATTTTCATACCCTTCGCACACAGTTGGGTATCAAAGATTCTGAGCTGCATCTGCTACTCAAATACTGTGACTGCCTACATAGGTACATGGAGGAAGAAATGGAGTTCCTTAACATCTCCTTGCTTGGCATGGTGTACCGATACGCTGTCAAAATCGAGCAAAAATTCAAACAAAAGAAGTGAGACTTTGGATCTGCAAATCCGAAGACCAAAGGACAAAAGCAAGGTGGGGTGACCTAAGACAACCCGTCAAAGCTACAAGAAAAGAAAAACACCACAAATTTGAAGGACATAGGAAAGTGATGTGAGTTCCAAAAGAGCTCCACTCACAAAATAAGTGAGTGTCGGACCAAGTAGTCGTTGGTGGCCAACTTGAAGGCTTCAAAATTAGATGCATGTTCTGACCCTGAGTCAGAACCCGACAAGGTAACTGGCAAACGGAAGTAGATCATTGATGCAGAACCCAACATCGTTATTTCCACTGCCAAGGTCCATAAGAATGAGCTCGAAGACCCAGAGCGGGGGGAGCATCTTTTCCACTCATAGATGTGGGTGAAGGGTTCGCTGCTGCAATTCATTATTGACAATGGCAACCAAAAGAACCTCATTTAAGTAGAATTCATGAAGCGGTTGGGCCTATCAACTACACCAGACCCGTAGTCGTACAATATCAGGTGGCTTCATGAAGGATGAGATCTCAATGTTCGCCAGCAGAGCCGCCTTCCCTACAGCACCAAGCCCTTCATAGATGAGGTATTATGTGATGTTACACGTCTAGATGTTTGTGATGTACTATTTGGCCAGCCATACTTGTGGAGGTGACATGCTGTGTATGAGTCCAGGCCTCGCGCTATTATTATTACTTTGGGTAATTCTTTATATAGGATACCGGAGGTAGCCCCACCTACCACCACCTCGTTGATCACTGCTAAGAAAGGCAACAAGCTCATCTCCCAGACTAGGAAATTCATTTTTTGTCTGGTTCACTCCCAAAGTAAGGGGAAGAGTGTCACCACATCCATGACCCCCGTGAAGGGTTCCTCCACGCAACAGTAGCAGCAGTAGATGGATATGGTCATGAAAATAGATAGGAACATATTCTCCTCACCCACAAGGGTACCACACAAGCTTTAGGTGGGCAACAAAGTTTGGTTGCATCGACAAAAACAATGCCATACAAAATCCCATGAGCATCTCCAACCATGCAACATGGTCCTTACACCATTACCAAGGCTGTGGGAAATAATGCTTTCGAGCACAGCATTCCTCCATTCCTTTTCTTGCACAGAGTGTTCAATGTGAAGCATCATCGACCATGCTTCCCACCATTACTAGACACATCAAAGATTGCAGAATAACTCACCAAAGACCCAGCTCATTAGAAGCTTCCTCATCTTAGGGAGGAACTCAACGAAATGGGGACCACTGCTTCCTAATGGGGGAGGAATGAGCCAAGTGGATGTTGGTGGCCACCCACCTATCCCACTTGGACCCCCACAATTGTCTCTTTTAGTTTTTTAGTTTCCGTAATTGTAGCACAATTTACTATTTTTAGTAGTTTTTTCAGGCCCTAAACTTCCCCAGCCGTTTTGAGGCCCTAAACAATGTTTTTTGGTAAATCTGGGAGCAACATAGGTCCATTGATTGATGATTTGCTTTTGAATGTTATGCTCAGATAGATCTTTCTAACGAGCTATTGTATGTGTCAAATGAAGATCGGGTGCCAAAGTTACGACCCCGGGAAGTTGATGTACCAACTTACCCAAAACGGGGCCCACAATTTGGCGTTTCATCTTCCAAGGTTAGGTTTTGGGATGTTAAGGGTTTTCCATTGTTTCTCAACAATAAATAGGCCTTCAAACCTCATTGTAACACAATTCAGAGGCATGTAGACACCACATCTCTTCTCAGGGATAAGCTACCATAGCCCTAGTTGGTTTATTTCGATTTCTGTTTGTAAGCATATTTCAGTATTTTACATTAATGAAATGAAGTATTATTTCCACTGCGTCTCTGTGTTTATGGTTATCTCTGTAATTTGTTGCGTTCCTGTTTAAATCCGGATCAGTCCTGCTTGAGCTTCTGGCCTTAAAGGCATCGATCCTCGTCCTACAAGGTAATTTGTAAAGACCAGGGAATGATCTTTCTCATGAACCGGACTCTTGCATTTCAAACAACATACGTCTTCATGTACCTCTGGCCTAACTTCCTCTCCTTCTTTAGACTTTGCATCTCAAGGGACAAATTCTTTAGCTACGCATGCATCTATTAGACTCCAAGATTAGGATCCTGTATTAGAGTCTCATGTAGTCTCATGCCAATCTCCAAGGCCTCTGCCTGAGTTGTTATCTTCTACTGCGATAGCGCACTTCTTAAGTGTGGTAGTAGCGAAGTCACAAACCACTCGTGATGTTGTCTATCTGTCAAATTCATGTTATCTTCACGAATCATACATTGCTGCCTCTGATCCAATTCCCAAGGCATCTCACATGGTTGCATCGTGATCTCTTTGAATCCCACAATCGACTATGCTTCAAATTTAGGCCTCCTAAATTCCTTATTTAGTGCTGCTTGGATATCTTCTACCCTAGCATTTAGGTTATCATTGGAGTACTTAATATACTAGGTTAGCGTGCGATCTTGCATAGCATTAACCATTGTCACTTTCTTTATAGATCATCTGTAACACCTTGAGCTTCCCATATAGCCCTCACAATGAACTAGAATTGGCCCGGGTCCTCATTTCCCAAGCCTTTGAACAAAGGAAAATTCATTGTATTCACCATACTGAATCGCAGTGGAGGTGGAGGTGGTAGGGTGAAGTTGGAGGTGATGTCGGTGAAGTTGGAGATGTTGTGGGTGGAGGTGGTATTCATGGGAATCCTTGTCTTATCAGTTAAATAACACTTCATGGAGAGACCTCCGCGATCCCTTCTTCGTCCCCTCGTGGAGGTGAAATCAAGGGGCTATGCTATGGACCCTTATTTCCTTCATTTTTTAAAATTTTCCGCGTTGTGTTGTCCCAAACATCAAGGTAGCTGCATAACCCATTTTTCGCACAACAACATTTTAATCCAAGTATTCAAAGATTTTACGTACTTACCTTGCATTCCTTTGAAAAAGCGTCGCTCAGCCTCGCTATAGCTGACTGAGGTGTGAACTGCAAATTCAATCACAAATCCTCCTATGATGTAATCAAGCCAATGATCGATAGTGTGGGTGATCTTATCCTCTTATGCTTCCAACCTTCGCACTAGCTCTGGGGTCCACACAATAGAACCGTTAAGTTTCCACCTATCTGCTAGCTTCGTGATCCACTCGTATAGCTTAGTAGGAAAGGAGGCGAAAAAGATTTTGTGGATCTCTATATACAGGTACATATCTAGCCACTGTTCTTTTGACAGTCGCAAGTTTCTATTTTCCTGTGCCACAAACTCGTGGATCCTTCTGTTCAACCAGCCTTCGATTTCTTTCTTAGTTGGATTCCAGTGATACGACATCACACATCTCTTATGTAGATTCTGTTCCTGGAAACGAAACCATTTGTTGGCTTGAGGGGGCCTGACCCAAGTTCAGGATTAGTTAGCCAAACAAATCCCTACACTACTGGCCCTTTTCGCATCCACCCGCAGAGCGCGGACTAAAGTCTCACCTGAAGTAGTATGAGGGGATGCTGGAACCAAGTTTCCGCACCCTTGAGATAGTTTTGATGTTGGTTTATTCTGGCTATACCCACCTTTTATCAAGCTTCTTACCCCTCTGTTCCACCCTTCAGTACCTTTGTGAAAGGATACAAATGGCTTTCACGTAGCCCTAACCTGTGGCTTAGGGACTTTCATGATGGTAGGGCAGCGAACTGTGATATCTCCCAAACTTGGCTAAGTGTCTGACTTATCTTATTAACCAATCTTAGTTAGCTTCACTTAAATAGATGTTCTTTCTTGAGTTTACTAAACCAACACATTTACATATATTCCCGCATCATATAAGCATTATAAGTGAAATTCATACCCAATATAATAGATGTATAAATAGGAAATAAAGATGAAGAAATTATAGAATCCTTCTCTTTATTGATAATTTCGGATAATTATAGACACGACCCACCCTGCGCACTTAGTTGCAGGGGTTTTTGTACTCAATTGTGGACTTCTAAGCCTCTACACACTTAGCTGCAGAGCCTCTACGTGCACTATGACCCGAACTTTGACTTCTGTTATTAAGCTATGACTCAATCCTTGGTTAATTCTTGTAACTACTTAGAGCTTAGCTCTATTTATACAATCCCATTGTCTGCAGACCATGGGTAGATCTTTTATAGTCTACATTACATTGCCAAAATAAGGGCGAACAACCCTATGACTCTTTAACACCTACGCACTCCATGACCACAAAATGCGGAGTGTTTACACTTGGATTACAAAATTGGACCAAAATATGGGGTTTTAGCCCCAAAACTGGCCTTATCGGATCCCGCGCCCAACACATCTATAGCATGAGATGCCCCTGGTGCATTAGTAGCACCAGGCCGAGGCAGATCGAGGATGATAGTGTAAACATAACATGACTAGGTGTAGATCAGATCAAATTTTAAGGCTACTTGGAGTGCATCTTCCTAAGACTAGGGGAAGTGTGACACGATATATTTAGCAATGGGAGCCAACAATGATATAAGGAACCAATCCATATAGACTCGGTCTTCAAATTTCTGGAGATCTACAGATGCTCCTCCTTCTTCACCATTCCTAAAAATGGTCGGAAAGGAGGGTGGAATAATTTTGATAGAAAGAAGTAAAAATGTCGGTACCATTGTCATAATGGAGAGGTAGCTGGAAATATGAAAGAATATTTGTGGCAAGAGTCACAAAAGTGGAATGAGTGTCTCTAGGTTGATCAACATACCACTTAGCAACAACTCCAGTGAGGGTGCATTGGAACAAAGGAAGATAGATGGAGTCTTCAGTAATGGAATTTGATGAACACCACATGTGGAATGAATGAACATGGTTCATGGGATCTTCTCCATGATTACCTTCAAACTTTGGAATGTCTGAAGGGATTTTAGTAGGCATAGATTTCCAAGTGGGATCACGTAGAAGAGGATCATTGATAATATGGATAAAATCGTGGAGACTCAAACTAGCCATTAAAGGAATTAACGAAGTAGGAGTGACCACATATGTGGGGGTTCTGCTGGTGGGGGTACTCTAGTTGGTACCTGGGTTACCACCCTAGTTCCCGCACCCACATTGATGCCTAACATGGAGGTGATACATGGTTAAGTCAATGCAGAATCAAAGGAGGAACTAGGTGAATCAATAGAATCGAAATTGGAATGATGACTTAATGGAGGACTGGGAAGATGAACTCTAACTCGATGGGGAGGAGTAATATGTCCTAACACTAACTAAGGGTGAATACCTCAAATTCAATGTGACAAATTCTAGGGGGTGCAATGATGTCAAAACAATAACGATATAATAACTAAAGGGTGGTGTTGGGAATAAAAGAGCAACAAAAAAAAAGAAAACACCTTCTGCAATTGTGCCAAGTGTAAACTAACTATTTTAATGATGTTACTCTAATACAAGAAAATAATTCCTATCAAATAAAAATACCTCTAGCCTATAGGTGATCTAAATCCTCAAACAATCCTAGATATAATGCTTGATATGGCCTTCCAAAGAAATTCTTACTTGACGAAATATGATCCCCGCAAGTAGAGCTGTCTAAAGAAAGGTGGGGTAGAGAACCAGCAAATTTCCACAGAAAATCCTATAGGGTGTTTTCGTAAGAGTGGTCACTACAATTACCTTCGTCCCATGGGGTGGTCAAGTCTTAAGCTTCTTGGTAGTCAACCAACATATGGGATTCCCTACCATGGGTTGGGTAACCCTGAAGAGAACCACTCCCATGATGACCTAGCCTAACCCCCTCTGAATTAGGTTTATGATGCACTCCGACTTTGGAGCATGGGATGGTGAAGGATTTTAAGCTACCTAAGATGTCAAATACAAATATTTTTTGGCACTAGTTCCCAAGTGGGCTTAATCTATGTGTGTTTATTTATTAAGGTGTAGGGTTTCAAGTCTTGGCTTGGCAGTGTTAAATAAGCTCACGTTCTTTTAGGGTGTGATTAAGTGAAAATAATGTGTCGAGTGTAAGAGATAATTAAGCATGTTTCATCATGAAATGTGTTTTTAAATGTAAAGTTCTGAAATAGTATAAATAAATATGAAAATTATAGAAAATGAACAGTCAATCAAGCACACAAAACCCCACCCAAAAGGGTTACCAAGAAGATAGGGAAGAGAGGAAAACAAGCTACTCAAATACACATAAAAATTCCTAAATGGTCTAATGTCAAGGGACTAAGATCTAGAGGCACTAATCTTTTGTAAATGGTGCAGAAAAAACATAAAAAATCAGAGGTGAAAAATGTTTCAAAGGATAGGAGTGAAGCTCTAAAACCTAGGATACTCAAGGTGATCCTAAGGGGGAAAAGGCAAACCCAAAATATAAAGGGACAGATAAGACTATCCAAAAGAATTGAAAAGTAATGGATCAAACTCTAAAAATTAGTGGCTAAAAAGGTTGAAAACCCTAGACTCATTGTTACACAATAAAATGTCACTGCCATCATGTCAGTCTCCCTACTGTGTCATAAAACCACATTCACCTCACTTATGCTCTCTAAAATGGCTAAAAACCCTCTTTGCCTAAGTTAATTGAATCATCGCGTCTGTTTATTAAATAACTGCGTTGACTGGCGGAGGATAATGTAACTGCTGCGCTGCCAGCACGGAAGCACACGTGTTTTCCGTGCTGGTCTAATTTCATGGACAGCGCGCCCTCCGTTTGTATCATTGAGCGCTGACCATACCTCTTCTATAATTGATTTGTGATGCCAGCGTGCCAGCCCAGTTTTGCACCCGCGCTGATCCTGTTTAGGTGAGTTTGTTCTAACAGCCAACCTTCCAGATGTCTCCAGACTTTGTTGTTAGCATTGTTGAGGTCGCCATCCTTTCTCTGGCATGTCTATTCGACTGACCATCCACTTATCTTGGGGGAAAGCTCATCCTTTACCTATTCATGGAGACTCCTTCTCCTTTTTAAGCCTCCTCCATTTCCCATGAGCAGCTAGTTTGGATAATATAGACCTTGATTGAGGAATTCTTAGTGCATTAGTGCTACTCTTTGTAGGCATTTTGGTGTGTTGTGTGAGGATTGCTTTTGAGCTTGAGGAAGGTTATGAGTTTGTTGCCTTGTATGTGAGAGAGATACCTCTTTGACTTGGGAGATCTACTTCAAAGGTGAATGCTTGGAAGACATGCTGGCTGGACCCTCTAGAGAAGGACTCAGCGTCAGGACTTCAGTTGTACCTTACTCTATTTTCTGACTAATAAAGATAGATGACTACTCTTATGGTTCCATTTCCATTTGTCCTATGAATGATTAATGTAAATTGTATCCTTCCTGACTGATACATAGTTGTTTTTAGTAGATTTTACGCTTGCTTGTGCAGGTGTCCGTCCGCGAGGATAGTGGAGGATTGTGATCGGCTGGAGCGAAGGAGCGAGAGGATCATCTCTTCGACAAACATAGCGTTGGAATCCAAGTAGGTTTCTTTTACCCACTTGTTAATTACAACTAGGAACCTGCAGTGTAGCATTGTTTGATTGTTGCTAGACCCCCTTTGGGCTAGTAGGGATTGCCTCTATCCGTAGAGGGGATTTACCTCTCCAAAATTATGCACTATCAGTAATGAAACAACTAAACCTACAAGTTACTAAACCTTAGAGAGACCTGCATTCTTTTGATTCAAATAAAGTCAAGTGTCTCGGGGTCATTAAAGATATGGTGGTGCCATTAGCCCAGATCCCATCTAGAAGCTTGGTAATGGATGTAGTGGTAGCAGACATCCCTATTGGGTTTGGAATGTTGCTATCTAGGTCATGGGGGGATAAATTGGGTGGTGTTCTAAAATTGGATTTTACTTATGCTATCATATCAATTTTTGGTGGAGAAGAAAGAAGGTTGTACAGAGAAACAAGATTTGTTAAAACGATCACAAAGAACGAAGCAAGTAATCCATTTGTATATAGCCAAGAAAAATATGACTTTTCTTGCTTCATGTTGCATGACAATCCAGACTTGGTTGAAGATAACCAAAGGGAGCTTACTTTAGCCTGTGTAAATATAGAGATGCAAATAGAAGGAGTGTGAAAGTGCTTCTTTGATGGAGCCTATTCTAAAGAAGGAACAAGTGCTGGTTTCCTTTTAATTACACTTGGAGGTAATATGATCCCATTTTCTTTTAAATTGGAGTTCGAAGAAACTAATAATGTGGCAAAATATGAATCCTTGATCAGTGCTCTGCAAATAGCAAAACAAATGGGAGTCTAGTTAATTTCCATTTTTGGAAATTCAAAGCTGATTATAAAGAAAATTAAGAACCATTGTCAAACAAAACATGCTAGGCTTAGGGCATATAGAAATGAAGTGTGGGATTTAGTTGAGAATTTATTTGAGACTTTCAACATATAGTTCATTCCAAGACATGGGATCAGGTTGGTAGACTCATTAGCTATGTCTGCCAGTACCTTTAGGCCTCCTATAAATCCAAGGCTGAGACATGAGGTTGAAATAAGGCACAAGCCTTTTGTTCTATATAACATAAAACACTGGAAGGTTGTTTAGGATGATCAACAGATTATGGAATTCTTGACTACGTTTGAAGATTTTTAGGGCATCGATATTGATCAAGATGGAGATGAAACAAGAGAAGGTGCAAAAGTAAGTGGTTTTAAAAATTCCATATTTAATCAAAAAATTATTCAATTGAAAGATAATATTCTACCAAGGGGTCTTGTCCCTCTTGAAATACTTTTTAACTTCAATGATGTAGATGTTAGTTTAAAAACAATTCCACAGGATGAGCAAATTCAAGATCACAGTGTTGGAACCCAGAAGGAGCCCAAGTTAGTAAAATTATTTAATGGAGTTCCACTTAATTATAAGGAGAGATATATTGAGCTTTTTGGGGAGTATACTGATGTTTTTTCTTAGTCATATGAGGATATCAAGACATATGATGTAAGAATTATTCAACACACGATTCCCTTAAAAGAAGAGACTAAACCATTTAAGCAAAAACTTAGGCAAATCAATCCTTTGCTTTTACCATTGATTGAGAAAGAAGTCAAAAATCTTCTTGAAGACAATATAATAGTTCCACTTCGATACTCTGACTAGGTGGCCAATCTAGTACCTGTAAGGAAGAAAAATGGAGAAATAAGGTTATGTGTGGATTTTAGAAATCTAAATAGGTCTTCCTTAAAAGATAACTATCCATTACCTAAAATGGATCATGTGCTGTAGAAGGTAACTAGATCATTCAAAATGTTAATGCTAGATGGGTTCCTTGGGTATAACTAGGTGGTTGTTGATAAAGAAGATCAGAAAAAGACTGCATTCACAACTCCTTGGGGAACCTTCATGTATGCTCGAATGCCTTTTGGGTTGATGAATGCAGGTGCAAAATTTCAGAGGGCCATGGACATTGCATTTGTGGGTGATATGTTTGTAGTGATATATTACTTGGATGACATCACTATTTTCTCTAAGTCAGATGAGTTGCATCTGGACCATCTTAAAAAAGCTTTTGAGAAATATAGAAAATTTGGGCTTTCTTTGAATCCTAAGAAGTCTATTTTTTCTCTATAAGAAGGCAAACTGTTGGGGCACATTGTTTCTAGAGATGGAGTAAAGATAGATCCAGCAAGGGTGCAAGTTGTGCAGAAAAATAGCCCTACCCAGGAGTAAGAAAGACATTCAAAAAAATCTGGGAAAAATAATTTTTCAAAGGAGGTTTGTGTCCAATTATGCTGAAATCGTAAAAGATATTACCAATATGTTGAAGAAGGAAAATGAAATTGGACCAAGGAAGCCAGAGAGTCATTCTCGAGGATCAAAGAAGCATTATAAGAAGCTCCTGTTTTAATTATCTTTGATTATCAAAATCCCTTTCAAATTTTTTCATTTGCATCACTTAATTCAATAGCTGCTATTTTGTTACAGAAAATTGATGAAGGGAAAGAGCAACCAATTGCTTTCTTTAGCAAGATTCTTAGAGATGTTGAACTCAAATACAATATCCTTGAAAAATAGGTATATGCTTTGGTAAAATCCCTAAAGGCTTTCAACGCTTATGTGCTGCAGTCATAGATCATTGCTTATGTGCCAAATGTTGTAATAAAGGATGTGTTATTCCAAAGTGATGTGGAAGGAAAAAGAGGAAAATGGATAGCTAAGATCCAAGAGTATGATGTGGACATAAAGCCCACAAAGATGGTGAAAGGGCAGGGATTGGCAAATATGTTGATAGAGTCAAATTTTCAGCCATTGGGAATCAACTTGCTAACACTTATAAATGAGGAAATAATTGAAGAGGGTGAAGAAAAATCAAACCCAGGTATGAAGATCTGATATTAATTTTTATGTTCAGAATGGCACAAGCACATAGTTCATTATTTATGTTTTCTCTCTTGTCTCCAACCATTGGATAAAATAAGATATGGAGCATTAAAAATTAAAGCACAACCATATGTGATTGTAGAGGGAAAATCGTATTGGAAGGATCCTGTGGGAATTTTGATGTTATGTTTAACAAAAGATGAATCTACAGAGACCATTAAACATTATCATGAGAATTTATGTGGTGGACATTATAGTTGGAAATCTACTACACACAAAATCCTCAAGGAAAGGTTTTATTGGCCCACCCTATTTGGGGATATATATAAGTTTGTCAGAAGCTATCAGAAGTGTTAGATTTTTGCTGAGAAGAAGAGGTTAACTCCCTTGCCATTGATCTCAGTCTTCATAGAAGAACCATTCAGACAATGGGGACTAGACTTTGTTGGAAAAGTTAACCCACCTTCAAGTGGACAACACAAGTGGGTTCTCACAGCTACTGATTATTTCACCAAGTGGGTAGAAGCTATACCTACCAAAAAGGCAAATGACCAGGTGGTGATGAAGTTTTTAGAGGAAAACATTTTCAGCTGATTTGGATGCCCTGTCAAAATCATAAATGACAATGATCAAATATTCAGTTCAATTAATTTTATTACTTTTTGTCAGAAGTATAATGTCATTTTATCTCATTCAACAACTTATCATCCACGAGGAAATGGATTGGCTGAATCCACTAACAAAACATTGATGAAAATTCTTAAGAAAACTATTGCAAAGAATCAAAAAGACTGGGATTCAAAATTAAAGTTTGCTCTATGGGTTGTCTGAGTGACTACAAAAAGGTCTACAATGAAATCACCTTTTGAGTTAGTGTATGGAACTTAAGATTTATTCCCTAGTCATCTTATGAATCCTGTGATTGCAATGATTTAGGAGGTAAAAGAAGAGCCCAATGCTCTAATAAGAAGGATTCATAAGGTAGTGGAGTTGAGTGAAAGTAGGGATAAGGTAAGAGATAATTTGATTATGTATAAATCAAAGATGACGGGTATTTTTGACAAGAAAGCCAAAGAAATTGATTTTAAAGTTGGAGACCTGGTATTAAGGTGGGATACTAGAAGAAAAGATAAGGGAAAAAATGGGAAGTTTGATCCTCTCTGGTATTCAGGATCATAGAAGTAAGGGAAAATAATACATTCTTCCTGGAGAATCTTGATGGTGAAACTTTACAGCTGCTTGTTAATGGGCAGTTCCTCAAACATTATTTCCAATTCTGAAGCACGAGAATCCTGTCATTGTAGACACCAGAGAGAATTCATTGTACAAATTCCATAGAATTAAAATTGGTTAAGCAATATATGACTCCATGCTCAAGGTGAAAGCACTGATCTGCAGTTCTTAGTGCTTTTGTGGCAAAAGCACTATCCCCAAGTGGAGCAAGATGTTGTATCATCCATCATCGTTTAAATTTCATTTGTAATATTATCACAAAAAATAAAATAAAAAATCAAATATTATGTTCTAAAAAATCAAAGGAGAATGTAAAAGTATGAAAATAGTGATTTATTTTTTATGGTTTTCAAATCCAAGGTAAGGTGGGGCCTCGACCCATGTTAAAATTCAAGTGGTATCACAAGATTTATGTAAGAGTGGGTTCGAGAAATAGGTAAAGTGATCTATGGGGGAGCAATGAGAATGAGTTATATCTCAGGCTCAATCCCCGCAGTTGACCATAACGTCAAGGCGTTTGACCGAGATCTACGACTTGAGATTATTATGGGGGTTCAAGCCCAATGAACATCCCGTACACTCCCTATCCCTGTAGTAGGCCACCCCCATCACTCCACTCCATCTCATCTCCTCCACTTCATCTGCCACCCTCATTCACTACCGTCAACCTCATTCACCATACCCTGTCACCTCATCTGCCACTCCATTAATTAGTTACATTAATTATAGGTTTTTCACTGTTAATTTTAATATTATATGTATAAAATACAAGCAAAACCCCGTTGTATTAATATTTTGTTTTAGTACGAAGCAACCTTGCAGCTAGTTCAACAAATACGAGTCAGCAACTATCCTAGAAACTATCATTAGCAACTGTCACCAACAAACAGTCACCATGGCCAAACAAGTAAGTTCCTCATCGGTTATCCATACCCCATTAATGGATGTTGAATGAGATATTTACGATACCCTCTGTAAAATTAAATATCTTTCATTGTATCAAGAGGTCATTCTGAACCATAATAAGTCCCCTATATTCATGGAAATTGTTAGGTTAGGTGTTCTAGCTGCTTTTGTCCCCAAAACTTATTATTTCCATAATTTATTCAAAGGCTAGCCTCAACAATGTACCCCAAGAAGTGTTTCATAATGAATTAGTCAGGGGAGAATGTTTTTCAAGTAACTTCACAGTTAATACACCAAGCTTTGAATTACCCTGTGTCTAGAACTTACACCACCTTTATTGAAGAATACTAATTTCTTATTATGATAACATGTTTCCTCGGGACCTCTCTCATGTCACCTCTTTCTTGGCCCTAAATCTGGTCAATTTTCCCTATATGGTAATCTCTTCTCTTTAGAAATATTTTCAGTTGACATAAGACCTATGTTGCAAGTAATCCCAAGATTCTAGGCAAAGAAGACTCCAAGTAGGTAGATAAAGTTGTGCTAGGATTTTTCTCCTTAATTATGAAGCTTGAGATAGTACTAGACATTCTAGCATTCTGGGTAGATGCTATCAATACTCAATTTATGACTTTGCCTGTCACTAGTTCCTTCAAATTTCCTTCAATCATTACTTGTTTATTTTTATAATAGAATGCTGAACATTTTTATAATTTGGGGCTAAAAGTTGTTGATATCAATAAAAGGAAATAGTCAGTAGTATTCTAGATAAACTTGATAAGGGGATATCTAGGAGATAGTGGTTTATTTGAGTTTACTTATTTATTCCTCCAGTGGCTTATAAAATTTTGAATGGAAGCCTACCACCAACTTTCCTTCCTTAAGCTCAAGAGTGTCTTCAATTGAGTAAGGATGTGAGGTGTGAAGATTGGTTCATCTTTGAAGAGTATGTAGAGATTAGGCTTTATGGATCCTCTGTCAAGCCTTACAGGTTACCTAAATTTGTGCCAATGAGGTCTTTTGCCCTTGAATTTATTAGGCAGAGCTTAAATGTTGATCAAGTTCATTTTGTTCCTATGAAGAAAGGCTTCTTCTTCAAGTTGCCTAAAGTATTGGGATCCTTCATTGTAAACACCAGACAGGTTGCCCAAGAGGTTGAAAGATTATTGAATGATATGTGTCTTTTACAGGTGGTTGAGTGGGCTGATGACCCTCACCAAATTATTTCAAAAAGAAGACTGGAGAATGGCTAGTCAGCCTTTGTACATGATAGTAGACCTAAAATAGCGAAATTGGCAAATGGAGGTTTGTAAAACACTGATGGGACAGAGATTGAAACCCCTAGCATTAAAGACAAATAGGTCAAGAGGGTTAGAGAGGAAGTTATTGATCTAGATGAGGAAGAATCTAAAGCAGCAAAAAGGACCAAGCTTTAGGATGCAATATCTTCAGCACAAACCTGTTTGGTGATTCAGTTAGGAGAGATAGAAGGTGCCCCTGCTTCCCCATCTTCTAGAGAACCTGTTCATGATCAGGTTCCTTTAATTCAAAGTATGTTTTCTTAGATAGCTAAGAAAAATCAGAAGATGAAGTTAAATATGGAGGCTCAAGCTAGATCTCAGGTAACTCCTGAACAAACTAGATTGCTATCTACCATGGATTTGGAGAAGAGCCAACTTAAAATTGCTTTTTCTCATCCTACTGAAATATCAGTGGGGTCTACTAGAAATTTCAAGACTGTGAAATTAACTGTTGACACTCACAAGATTCCAATGCTTGACAAGATCAATTTGCATATTAAAACTGGGAAATTGATCATAAACGATCTATATAAGACAAATGCAGCAGCTGCCAAGCCAGAAAAAATGCTAAATAAGGTGATTTAGTAGTTAAAGTTGGAGAAAGCCAACTCCATAGCTTCGAATGCTCAGGTGGATGAGCTAAAGAAGATTATCATTAAAGTAGGTGTCAATCTTGATGACCAACTTGCTGTTCAAAAATTATTTCAATCTGCCAAGTCAGAGATTGGGGCTTTGAAAAATAAGTTGAATCTACCTACAAGTGAGCATCCCATAGTTGCAGGGATAGCTGAAGTAGAAAAGGAAAAGGAAAAGCTCCTACAGGATGTGTTATAGAAGATTAAATACGTTTCTTTACTTCAATAATCTTTGGACAAGCTGCAACAATAGGTGGACACTCATGTTTGTACAATAGTAATTCCAACCAACACAGATGATCCAGTAGCACAGGTTTTACAGTTGGGAATAGAGCTTAAAATGGCTGAGCATGATGTAAAGAAAGTTGAAAGGGAATTGGAAACAACTTTCAAGCTACTAGATATAAGTGAAGAAGAAGAAAGAAGGGAGAAAGATAATGAAAATAAGTACAGGGAAGATCTCTTGAAGGTTGAAGATGAAATCAAAAGGCTAAAGGAGAAAATGAAGGGCAATATGTCCTTAATTCAAGCTAGAGAAATCCTATGGGATGAAGTCATTGAGGTTATCTGGGGTATTTGGTTTTTTCTTGTGATTATATTTGAAGAAAAAACACTATTTCGGGATATGGAAGAGGTGGTCATTAAAAATAAGAAAAAATATCTAGATAGATAAAAGTTTGCAAAGAGGATGATAGATTTCATCAATTCTAAAACTACCACGGAATTGAAGGAACATGACATGCTAGACATAACATCATGTGCAATTGATTTTAATAAAATGATTGTCAAAAACATCTATAGGATAACTACTGAGAAGAAGATAAATGAGATGAAGGAAGCAGTTTCAAAGTTTAATATCTTGTTTAATAAATGGGTTAGGGTTGGACTTCCTTCTTGCTAGGATCTACAGGGAAACTTGTTGCCATGGAGAACATATGAGACTTTGTTGGTTGAGGGAAAAATAAAAGTTGATAACACTCATGAAGATACAATAGTATTAAAAGGAGCCACCATTGTGAACTACCCGAACAAATATTTTAAGCTTCTCTGGATGCTGAAGACTCTGTTTATGAACAAGCCTACTTATGGTGGGATCACAACTTGCAGAATAGCACTTGATAAATTAGAGGAAACACCAAAGTCAAATGTACCATTATGGAGGAAGTGCAAGGAGTGGATGATAGAGCAAACCAAAGATACATCAGCAGGACCGCATACTCAAGCCACAAATTCAAACAATGAGCAACAATTACCAATCATACTCTAATTTCTGTTACTTCTTGTTATTTTGTTTTCTTGAGAAGAATGAGGTGTCTTTAACCCTCCAATGTAATATTCTGTAATGACTTTTACTTTAGATAGTTATGAGGTAGTTAAGCAGTTTGACAGTTTGGGTAGTTACCAACTATCCCATGATGTATAAAAAGAGGCAAAATTATAGGAAAAAGGTCCAAATTTTGAAGAACCTGGAGACTATGCTATTGTATTCTTGATAAATTGATGATTAATGAAAGAATCAAGAGTTTTCCACACATCATTGGGTATGATTTTTTAATTTCATTGTTATGTGTCATTATGTGTCCTCCTTCCTTTAAGTATGGTAATGAAGTTGCATGTCTTTGTTTACTTATGTGAATGAAGTTAAAATTTCTTAAAAGAGTGCTCCTATATTTAAAGTTCCTACTTCTACACTTCTTCTAAGTTACAGATAATAGTTTCTGTGAAACAAAACATATTATTTCTAACTTATCAAAGCATTCTTCACACAACATGTATATATAACATCATATGGCATTATGAGACTTTCATATCAGCTAAATGTTAGGAGTTAAAAGTTAGGTCCTTCAAGCCCTTCACTTGAGGATACATCATACAAATAACTGACATGCATAATAAAAATTAATGTCTTAAGCATAATTTATACACAACGAAGAAATTGGTTTCTTAAGAGACAACATAATCATAAATAAATTAGCATGATAGGTTGTTTTTATGTTTAATTAGGCCTCATAAATGAAGAAAAACACAAATCAAAGTCTAAGAGAAGAACTTGTTTTTGACATTATCACTCTCACTTGTTGGTTGAGATATTCTTGGAAACTATTCCACCACTCATAGATTTGACTCCTAAAGGAGGGGAATTTATTTATCTTAGTCTATATGTATCATTTTCTTAGTCAGAGAGAAGGGTTGGACATTTGAGGAGAGAATTTGTATTTAGTGCTTTCACTCAACTAATCAAAGGAGCAGTTACAACTATTTTTCAGGAATTCATGTGTAGTGAGTTTTTGATGTTGTTTTCTTTCTGTGTTAGTTTCTTATGAATGAATCCATATTTTGTAAAAAAAAAATTCTTTCCTCAATGGTTTTCCTTACAGTTAGGTAGGAATAATTCTTTATGTTTAAAGCTTTGTTTATGTGGAAAACCATTTCTATGTTTCCTCCTTCTAGATTAATGAATTCATGGCACACATGCTCATTATTACCTTCTAAGCTTCTAAGACCCTACACTACATTGACCAAACTCTCAGATACATCACAAGAAATTGTTATCTTTCTCCTCCTTATGCCTACCACTGCAACCCTTTGAGGCCTTGACCTAGCTTCTTTTTCTCATCCCTAATCCATCAATCCAAAAACCCTAAATTTCCAAAAACTCATATAAAAGTATTATATCTAGCCTAAAATCCATTTTTCTTCCAGTCATTGACTGTGAAATCCTTAGAGAGATCCCTCTCTAGTTTAGCAGGGCTAGCTACTTGTTGCCTCTTTCGATCTCCTCCTCAACCTGGGACACTGTAGAGGATAACATTTTGGTGCTATTGCCCGAGAGTGAAAGATCATATCTTCCGTGGGAGAGTGACAAGGATTAGATCTAATTGTTAATGGTGAACAATGATAAGACACAAGAAAGGTTATGCATCTTTCACCTAGTGACTCCAGTGTCGAAGAATCCAAAGAATTAGAATTCTCATGGCGACTACATCGTTCAAAAATGGTAGTTTGAAGAACTTCTTGGTGACTTAACTATTTTCAAAATGGATTCAATTGCTTGAAGGCATGATCCTATGAATCGAGCTCATATTCCTAGTTTTATGAATCGTATTACTTGTATAGATTGGCAAACAGGGCTGCCAAAGTTTAAAGGTCAGTATGGAGAAGATGCTAGTTTGCATTTTGTCAAATTTCATTTTTCATATTCACAGATTAAAAAAGACTAAGTTCCCTGAAAATTATCTGATGAAGATCTTCATGGCTACCTTGGAGGAAATAGCGAGGAAATGGTATGAGAGTCTACCATCTGCTAGTTTATATTCTCTAAATGATTTTCATTTAGTTTTCTTTCAAAATTATCAAAGTTGAAATTTTTCCTGATCAATGATGGATAGATGTTGTGAGATTTCTAAAAATTTTATTAAATTTCTTGAAAATTATTATGGGGATGAAGAATGTCTGGAAGAAGATATATTGGAAGCCCTTTATTATTTTTCCTCCTAACAAGAATTAGCAGCTTCATCCTTGGATGGAGCAGACTGGGATCAAAATAGGGAAAGGCATATTCCTGATATTGAAAATGAAAATCACCAAGCTAATGTTGATTTCTATAAAACTTAGTGTTCTCCTCTATCTGAAGATGAAATAGACTAGCTCTTGAAAAACCATGTTACAACCCAAGTTAAGGTAGGTTTGAGGTGCTCTCACAGTCAAGAATGTGTAACAGAAATTTCTTCCATTATTGAAAATGAAATTCTAGATTTAAATGATGACAGTCATGACACTCATGAAACTATATAGGAAGTTGTTATAGGTAAGCCAATTTGTGACGTATATTTCCTGCAAGGAGATAAATAAAAGGAACCATTTTCTTTTGTGAAGAGGATAGGGCTAACATGTTTAATAATTTCAAAGAATGTTTCATGTTCAAGAATGATTTATACTATGAATTGGAAGAGTATGAGTCCGAGATAGATAGTACGTTAGAGATAGAATCAGAGTTGTTCATGCTTGAGGAATTTGCACCCAACACTCACGTCGCAGAAAGCCATACTTCCCTATGCCTTCCTATGCATCAAAAACCAATTATTCTTTCATATCAATAAAAAATAAAAGCGTAACCCAAGGAGAAATTTCTCACCGTGGCTATTTCGAATATAATCCAGGGTATCCGTTTGTTCGGTATAAATAGTAGCTATTTGTTCTTCTACTTTCAAAGGACCGACTGAGATTGTTGAGCAATCTCACGTAATCGTTGACCTGAAGATTCTCTCTTAGCTTTTAGGTCGGGCACCTTTTCACCGGCCTCTTTCGCAAATGCTTGCCCCATACTAATGTTTTTTCATTTCATCCTGCATTGAACTAGGTTTCTCTATCACTGGCACTATCTTGAGAACCTACTGACTCAAGTGACACTATTATATATGTGAAAACCACTACTTATCCCCCCAGCCTATCAATTTGACCTACTTAAAATGAAAGGAGTACATGTAATTTTCTAAATCTCAAGACAAGGTAACATTTCAGATTTTTAAGGATCGTTATACTGACTTGTTGCAGCCATCTAGGAAGAAGAATTTTCTTGTGTTTATGGATCATGAGCACATGTTCAGTGGACACTTGGAGTGGCCTAGCTTTTGTCTTTTCTGCCTACTCAAGGAAAATGTGAGCATAATTCAAATAAGTAGCCATTTGTTGGATTGGTTACACTGGAGGGATCATTACACATGATTGTATATATATCTTCAGTGGTTGGGCGACTATCACCAGGATTTGAAGCTCGAGGTGAAGGCTCTAAGATTCCTATGGTCTGCTGCCATAAGTAAGTTTAGTCAATTTTAAAGTTTTGTGAAGGTCATCTAGTCTATCAGTTTTTAGATTGAATTTAGTCTATGCAATTTGACTCCATGCCCAATGGATAAGGCTACTAGCTATACCGTTTTCTTGACACCTCGAAGGATATGCCATCCCCAGTTGGAGCCAATGTTAGTGTCAGTCAGTTCAACCTATCACTAATGATCAAATATGCTCTTACAAGGTGTTGTTTGGGTGCCAAGTCATTTTTTTGTCAATTCAGTGATTCTTCAAATAAAAATTTGGTCACTGGATATTGTGTCTAGGTCACTGTTTCTCCCTTCACTTACTCATGGTATTCATCACTCATCATGGTAATTGTCTTCTTCAATGTATCATATCTTCATTTAAATGTCTTGGGTCATGAAATGGTTAAATTCCTCATTTTAGGTCATGATCTAGGGTTTCAATCCATGTGTCATCATGATACCATATGTTAAAACAAAAACATGTCCATCATGTGATCCAGTGACTAAAGGGAGTTAGCAGCTTAGGGAAAGAAAAATAAAGGTAAAGATAATGTTTTATTTTAGATAAGACAATGTTGCAGTACACTACCTCGTCTCAACATTTCTCATAGGAACATTTTTTCTTCAAAATATGTTTATGACCAAATGGAGAAGAATTTTACAAAAGTGAAAGAGATTTTTGTCAATTATTGTCCAAGGAATAAAAAATTCCTTCAATATATGCATCGGTATTATGATTTGAGAGAAATTCCCAAACTACACTTGCAATAGGAGAGTTGTTACACTTTTGGACAACTTGACCTCAAGATAGTTTTTTAGGGATTTGGAGCATGTGTTGGAAATGCTTAAGGACTCTATTGTGTAGCATACATCATAATATTTCCAAAAATACTACTTTCACCTTAAAGATCCTCCAGGAAGGTAGTCAAAAGTGCTCTGCAAGTTGGCATTGTGCTTTCATCAGAGACACCCTGCGTTTTTGGCATGACCTTGGGAAAATATTTTTTTCTCCTGGTTGGAGTGTCAAAATTACATTCTTGAGGTGTCCATATTGTGGTAGACATCGAGATATTTCCAACGAGCTATCAAGTTGGAAATTTGGATCCATTTAAGGCCTCCAAAAGTAGGTTGAAAATTGGCATTGCGTTTCTGGATGTGGCATTGTGCACAAAGATGTTGCGTTGCATTTTGGCATTGCACACTAGTGAACTGCATTGGGCACGAGATAGAGTCTCCCAAAAATCATCAAAAATCACTCAAATAAAATCTTCATGCATGCATTCTAGTTTCTTCATCCTCTAAACCTCATAAAAATTAAGTACAGTCATTTTCATTCCCTCTTTCCTTTGGCAAAATAAACAAAATGATTGAGTTTCGTCCTCTAGGGTTTTCTATAAGTTTCATGTTTTGAGCTTGCAAATGATTAGTTGGAGCTTTGAAACGCTATAATCACTATCCCTATACCTTTGTTTGCATGCAAATCATCATTCCCATTCACCAACAAACCATTTCCCTTCATTCCACTCACCTCCCTACAAACCCTAGCCCTAATATATCAAATTGGGTAGTTTCGCTAGCTAGTAATGTGCTTAAATTTCCTAGCTCATCTCGCTCATTAATTTCCCTCCATTTAACTTCCTAAGGATTCCTAAAACCCTTTTCCATATCCTAAAATTTCCCTACTCCCATCTCCCTTCCCTAACTTCCTCGTTTCACCACTTCAATCACTTTTAACTATTTTTTCCATTTTCCTATCATCTAGAGTTTAAAAAATGGAAGGAGATTCTTCACCATCAGAGAAAATAAAACATCATAAAGGGTGGAAGATTTTGAGGGATGAGCCCACAAATTGTAATGATATCATTTCTTCACCATTCATAAAACAATGCTTTGAAGATGTCAACTACCTAGGGTTTTTCCAAAGATTAGGAGAAGTAGGTTTTCATGAGCAACTCACTGATTTGATTGCCACCAATCTGAAAGGAGGAAAAGCCACCATTGCAGGGATTGATTTCACATTCTTAGTTACTGCCATCTCTCTTGCCACAGGGAGGCTCATCACCCTACAAAGAGGCTCATTTACACACCATTCCATTCAGATACTTGTTGGAAAAGTATGCATCACTAATGAAGGTTGTGACGAAGTTTTTCACTTGTGAGGGGAGGCTTTCCAGGTTTTATCAATATCACATTAGGCAGCAGGTTGTTCATGCACTTCACAATTATGAAACCTCATAACCTATGTAACTACTTGTGTAGAAGTGTCATCAAAATGTTTGAAAAGGTACAAATGAAAAAAAAAGAGCATTACGCTAGCCTTTCCATCATAGTTTGATAAAGTTTGTAGTCCTCCATCCGTTGGTAGAAAAGTACATAGCATGGGATACCTTTATTGAAGCATCCCTATAGAGGCATGAGACTACTTCACCAAGCCATCACCAATTCAAATCTCCATAGCCTATGGATGTAGGGTTATCAAACCCATCAGAGGAGGTTCCCAAGGCACCTAGACCTGAGGTGACCAAAGCATACTAGAGAGGAAAAAGACTTGTGTGTGCTTCTCAAGTTGAGGAAAGGGCCAAGCCTTCTACATCAACACAACAAAGATCACATTTGCAGGATAAGGAGATAATTGAGCATGATTTTGACCTAGTTGACTTGGAGTTAGTAGATGAGCATTCAACCTTGTAAAAATCTATCAAGGAGAAGGATTCCCAGATCAGGGAACTCCTGGACAATTTGGTAAGGGCTAGATTTATCATTTCTTTCCTTGAGTAAGGAAACAGTCAACTTAAGGCCAAACATCTAATGATGGAAAAACAGAAATCCAAGATGTTGAAGCAAGAGGTCAAAGGTAAAGTAGTGCTAGAGCATTATGAGCATGATGAACAAGAAAATAAGGTTGGAAGGAAGAGGCTTAGGACTATGGGTCTCAAAAGAGCATTCAGAAGGAAAGATACCAAAACCTACCAGATGAGGATTTGGATATTGAAGACAGAATCGCTATGGAAGTAAATGAAGATAAGGAATATTGGCTAGGAAAAGTCAATGGCCATCTAAAGAAGCTTCTTGACAAAGCTAACAAGGATAACTAGATGTTGAGGCACATGGCCCACCACTACCAAACCAGAAACAATATTTGCAACATCAAGGTCAAACAAATGCAAAGCAAGTTGAAGGAAACCATAAAAGGAAAAGATGAGACAGAAAACTTGGGGATTCTTTCTGAAGCATCAATGATAGCATAATACACCTCATTTGGCTCTTTTGGACCAATTTTGGGAGTTTTTTTTTTATCATTTTTAGTTTTTGGTGAAATTTAGTGCAAATTCGGGAAAATACACTAGTCTCATAAACGCAACATCTTGGTGCTTCGCTTCTTCCTTAGGGGTCTAAATGACAAATGGTTTGCATTTTTAGAAATTTTATGACCTCCTCACAAAACCCATTTCCTCATATTTTTCAAATAGGGCTCAAATTTTGAGAAAAATGAGAAAAAGGGGTCAAATATCAACATTTTCCCCTCTTTTTAATAAGGGTTGTTCTTTTGGAGACACCTTGGGAGAATGAGTCTTTGGAGGAATTCCCATGGGTCATTTTAAAGCATTCAAGATGTTATGGAAGCTAGATAGAAAAGGATAGTTTACAGTTCTTTTAGATTTCAATTTTTACTTTAGGAAGATGCATAAAAGTGGCCTCAAACTTGGCATTACACTTCTGCAATTTTGTGATATTTTAATTAAAAATTTCATTGTGTAATTTTTCAAATTTTCTAGTTTGACTTGGGTAAAGGTAAATTTATGATGTAACTTCAATAGTTCGAAGTCTTGATGATGTAATCATAAATAAATTGGCATGATAGGTTTTTTTATGTTTAATTAGGCCTCATAAATGAAGAAAAAATTAAATCAAAGTCTAAGAGAAGAGTTTGTTTTTTACCTTCTCACTCTCACTTGTTGGTTGAGATATTCTTGGAAACCATTCCACCACTTATGGGCTCAACTCCTGAAGGTGGGGAAGTTGTTTATATTAGTCTATATGTATTATTTTCTCATTCATAGAGAAAGGTTGGACATTTGAGGAGATAATTTCCATCTAGTGCTTTCACTCAGCTAATCAAAGGAGCAGTTACAACTATTTTTCAGGAATTCATGTGCAGTGAGTTTGTGATGTTGTTTTCTTTATATGCCAATTTATTATGAATGAATCCATATTTCTTAACATTTTTTTCTTTCAATAGTGATTTTCCTTATAGTTATGTAGGCATAATTCTTTATGTTTAAAGCTTTGTTTATGTGGAAAATCATTTCTATGTTTCCTTCTTCTAGATTAATGAATTCATGGTACACATGCTCATTATGACCTTCTAATTTTCTCAGAACCTGCACTCTATTGACCAAACTCTCAGATACATCACAATACATTTCTATCTTTCTCCTACTTATACCTGTCACTGCAACCCTTTGAGGCGTTTACCTAGCTACTTTTTCTCATCCCTGATCCATCAATCCAAAAGCCCTAAATTTCCAAAATCTCATCTGAAACTATTATATCCAGCCTAAAATCCATTTTTCTTCCATCCATTGACTGTGAAATCCTTAGAGAGACCCATTTTTGGTTTAGCATAGCTAGCTGTTGAACTGCAAGTGGTTTGATGTTACCTCTTTCAATCTCCTCCTCAGTCTAGGACATTGTAGAGGATAACATTTTGGTGCTATTCCCTGAGAATGAAAGATCATCTATTCCCTAGGAGATAATGACAAGGATCAGATCTAATTTCTTATGGTGAACAATGATCAGGCACAAGAAAGGTTGTGCATCTTTCACTTGGTGACTCCAGTGTTGAAGAGTCTAAAGAATTAGAATTCTCATGGCGACTACATTGTTCAAAAACGATAGTTTGAAGAACTTCTTGGTGACTTAACTATTTTCAAAATGGATTCAATTGCTTGAAGGAATGCTCCTATGAATTGAGCTCATATTCCTGGTTTCATGAATCATATTACTTGTATATATTGGCAAACAGGGCTGCCAAAGTTTAAAGGTCAGGATGGAGAAGATGCTAGTTTTCATTTTGTCAAATTTCATTTTCATATTCACAGGTTAAAGAATAAGTTTCCTGAAGATTATCTAATGAAGATCTTCATGGATACCTTGGAGGAAATAGCAACGAAATGGTATGAGAGTCTACCATCTGCTAGTTTATATTCTCTAAATTATTTTCATTCAGTTTTCTTTCAAAATGATCAAAGTTTCAATTTTTCCTAATCAGCGATGAATAGATGTTGTGATATTTCTGAAAATTTAATTAAATTTCTTGAAAATTATTATGGGGATGAAGAATGTATGGAAGAAGATATATTGGAAGCCCTTTACTATTTTTCCTCCTAACAAGAATTAGTAGCTTCCTCCTTGGATGAAGCAAACTAGCATCAAAATAGGGAAAGGCATATTCCTGATATTGAAGATGAAAATCACCAAGCTAATGTTGATTTCTATAGAACTTAATGTTATCCTCTATCTGATGATGAAATAGACTAGTCAAGAATGTATAAGAGAAATTTCTTCCATTATTGAAAATGAAAATCTAGGTTTAAATGATGACAGTCATGAGACTCATGAAACTATACAGGACTCTGTTATAAGTAAGCCAATTTGTGATGTAGATTCCTACAAGGAGATCAAGTAAAAGGAATTATTTTCTTTCGTGACGAGGATAGGGCTAACATGTCTAATAATCTTGAAGAATGTTTTATGTTCAAGGATGATTTATACTATGAATTGGAAGAGTATGAGTCCGAGATAGACAATATGCTAGAGATATAATCAGATTTGTTCATGCTTGAGGAATTTGTAGACAACACTCATGTAGCAGAAATTCATACTTCCCTATGGCTTGCTATGCATCAACAACCAATTATTCTTTCAGATCAAAATAAAAGGAGTACTTGTATTTTTCTAGATCTCAAGACAAGGTAACATTACAAATTTTTAAGGATCATTATACTGATTTGTTGTAGCCATCTTGGAAGATGAATTTTCTTGTGTTTATGGATCATGAGCACATGTTCAGTGGACACTTGGAGTGGCCTAGCTTTTGTCTTTTCTGCGTGCTCAAGGAAAATGCGAGCATAATTCACGTAAGTAGCCATTTGTTGGATTTGTTACATTGGAGGGATCATTACACATGATTGTATATATATCTTCAGTAGGTGGGTTGCTATCATTAGGATTTGAAGCTCGAGGTGAAGGCTCTAACATTCCGATGGCTTTCTACCATAAGTAAGTTTAGTCAGTTTTAGAGTTTTGTCAAGGTCATCGAGTCTTTAAGTTTTTAGTTTGAATTTAGTTTTTGCAATTTGACTCAATGCCCAATGGATAAGGCTACTAGGTCTACGATGTTCTTGACACTTGCAAGGTGATCCCATCCCTAGTTGGAGCCAATGTTAGTGTCAATCAGTTCATCCTGTCACTAGTGACCAAGTATGTTCTTATAAGGTGTTGTTTGGGTGTCAAGTCAAATTTTCGTCATTTCAGTGATTCTTCAAATCAAAATTTGGTCACTGGCTATTGTGTCTAGGTCACTGCTGCTCCCTTCACTTAATCATGGTCTTCATCACTCATCATGGTCATTGTCTTCTTCGATGTATCATATCTTCGTTTAAATGTCTTGGGTCATGAAATGGTTAAATTCCTCATTTTAGGTCATGATCTAGGGTTTCAATCCATGTGTCATCATGATACCATATGTTAGAACAAAAACATGTCCATCATGTGATCCAGTGAGTAAAGGGAGTTAGCAGCTTAGGGAAAGAAAAATATAGGTAAAGGTAACATTTTATTTTAAATAAGACAATGTTATAGTACATTACCTCGTCTCATCATTTCTCATAGGGATATTTTTTCTTCAAAATATGTTTATGACCAAATGGAGAAGAATTTTACGAAAGTGAAAGACAATTTTGTCAATTATAGTGCAAGGAACAAAAACCTCCTTCAATATATGCATAGGTATTATGAGTTGGGAGAAATTTCCAAACTACACTTGCAATAGGAGAGTTGTTACACTTTTGTACAACTTGACCTCAAGACAGTTTTTGGGGGATTTGGAGCATGTGTTGGCAGTGTTTAAGGACTCTGTTCTCTAGCAGACATCATAATATTTCCAACCATACCACTTTCAACTCAAACATCCTCCACGAAGGTAGCCAAAAGTGCTCTACAAGTTGATGTTGCACTTTTATCGAAGACACCCTGCGCTTTTGGCGTGAGCATGGAAAAATCAATTTTTCTCTTGGTTGGAGTGTCCAAATTACATTCTTGAGGTGTCCATATTGTGTCAAACGTCAAGATATTTCCAATGAGCTATAAATTTGTCAATTTGGATCTGTTTAAGGCCTCCAAAAGCAGGTTGAAAGTTGGCATTGTGTTTCTAGATGTGGTATTGTGCACAAAGATATTGCGTTGCATTTTAGCACTGCACACCAGTGAACTGCACTGCACACAAGATAGAGTCTCCCCAAAATCATCAAAAATCACTCAAATCAAAACTTCAAGCATGCATTCTAGTTTATTCATCCTCTAGGCCTCATAAAAAGTAAGTACACTCATTTTCATTCCCTCTTTTCTTTTGGCATAATAAACAAAATGATTGACTTTAGTCCTCTAGGGTTTTCTATAAGTTTCATGTTTTGAGCTTGCAAATGATCAGTTGGAGATTTAAAAAACTAAAATCACTATCGCCATACCTTTTTTTTCATGCAACTCATCATCCCCATTCATCAACAAACCATTTCCCTTCATCCCACTCACCTCCTTACAAACCTTAGGCCTAATCTATCAAATTGGGCAGTTCCGCTAGCTTGGAATGTGCTTAAATTTCCTAGCTCATATTGCTCATTAATTTCCCTCCATTTAACTTCCTAAGGATTCCTAAAACCATTTTCCATCTCCTAAAATTTCCCTACTCCCATCTCCCTTCCCTACCTTCCTCATTTCACCACTTCAATCACTTTTAATTGTTTTTTCCATTTTCCTATCATCTAGAGTTTAAAAAATGGAAGGAGATCCTTCACCATTAGAGAAAATAAAACATCATAAAAGGGGGAATATTATGAGAGATGTGCCAACAAATTGCAATGAGATCAATTCTTCACCATTCATAAAACAATGCTTTGAAGATGTCAACTGCCTAGGGTTTTTTCAAAGACTAGGAGAAGTAGGTTTCCATGAGCAGCTCACTGATTTGATTGCCACCAATCGAAAAGGATGAAAAGCCACCATTGTAGGGATTGACTTCATATTCTTAGTTGTTTTCATCTCTCTTGCCATAGGGAGGCTCATCACCCTACAAAGAGGCTCATTCACACATCATTCCATTCAGATACTTGTTGGAAAAGTATGCACCACTAATGAAGGTTGTGACAAAGATTTTCACTTGTGAAGGGAGGCTTTCCAGGTTTTATCAATATCACATTAGGTTGTTCATGCACTTCACAACTGTGAAACCTCAAAACCTGTGTAACTACTTGTGTAGAAGTGTCATCAAAATGTCCAAAAAGGTACAAATGAAAAATAAAGAGCATTACCCTAGCCTTTTCCATCACAGTTTGATAAAGGTTGTAGTCCTCCATTAGTTGGCAAAAAATAACATAGCATGGGATACCTTTATTGAAGTAGCCCTGTAGAGGAACGAGACTACTTCACCAAGCCATCACCAAGAAACATCATCACAACCATGGAAAGTTTTAGGGGCGAATTTTCGCCCTTGGGCGAAATTAAGGGCTTTTATATTTTTATTGGGCGAATATTTTGTATCATAGTACATTGTTACAAATCGCCTCAAATTTATTTTATAAAAAAAATAGGTATGGAGGTTATCCCACCTTATTTTAAGGGATAGAGTAAAAAAAGTAAATTTAGACCTTGAAATTAGGAGTTACAACCTTCCATTCACCCTAATTTTCAATAATAGGTATTTATGATAGTTATTTCACCCTCCACATTCGGGGTAAAAAATATTTTTTTCTTTCATTTTCCGGTATTGGGGTTAATTTCCAGAAAAATGACCTTATTTTTTGGAACAAATGGTCACAAAAGAATAATTCATTTTATTTAAAAATTCAAGTCCCTTATTTTCATGTTTATTGAAAGATTTAATAATGTTCTTTCCATATTCCATGTTTGCATTTTTTTAGTCATAATCATATAAAGAATAATGGAAAAGATTTTTTTATATTTACTCCATAAGTCACCTTATATTTAGATGTAATTAAATAAAAATAGAAATAAAGTGGAGTATGGTAAATGAATAAAACCTCTTTTTATACTTACTCCAAAGGTATGGTAAATAAATATAAATATAAATAAACTAGAGGTATGGTAAACAAATAAAACCTCCTTTTATATTTAGTACATAACCCTCTTTCTATTTAAGAAGGCTCAAAAAAGAGGTTTTACTTAAGTGAATCCTATGGTCCAAATACCATATTTATAAAAGAGCTATGGTAAATTAATAAAAATATAAATAAATGAGAGGTATGGTGAATAAATAAAACATTTTTTTTTATATTTACAGCAGAAGTCACATTATATTTAAGAATGCTCAAAAAATGTGTTATATTTAGGTGAAGCCTATGGGCCAAATACCATGGGCCAAATTATTATTAATACCATGCAAAAAAACATTATTAACCCTAATATTAGTATTAATAAAAAAAGATGGCACGTGGTATTGACCCATGGTATTCACGTAGAATGTAGGCTATTTAAAGGGGGAATTAAACCAACATAGATCCATCTTTACTCTGGATCTACTAAGCATAACATGGCCCATGGGCCAGATTATTATTAATACCATGCAAAAAAATATTATTAACCCTAATATTAGTATTAATAAAAAAAAGATGGCACATGGTATTGACCCATGGTATTCACATGGAATGTAGGCTATTTAAAAGGGGAATTAAACCAGCATAGATCCATATTTACTCTGGATCTACTAAGCCCCGAGAGGAATCAAATATTGTGATATGCAAGCGAGCATAGAGAAAAAAATTTGATCCTTTGGCTTGGTAAATCAAGGGTAAAAATGGATCTTGTAATTTAATGTCACTTAAACATTTTAATTTGGTTAAAATAAAAAATAAAATAAAAATCATTATTAATTTTATTAATTTTTATAAATTACTAATAGTAGTTTTTAAGCTCCAGGTTTATGATAACCCATGGTATTGACCCATGGTAATATCATGGTATTCATGTGAGCATAGACTATTTAAAGGGGAAATTATATCAACTTAGATCCATCCTAATTCCGGGTCTACCAAGTGCTGAGAGGGATAAATAGATTTCATCCCTCCAAGAGTGGTAAAAGTGGAGTTAAGATGGATATAGGTTGGTTTTTATGATAATGAAGATATTAAATAGACTTAGGAAATTATATTATAAAAAACATCTTAAGGTGAATGGTTAAACCTACAGTTAGTCACTTCACAAAATTTAGTAAAAAATACCAATATCTCCATTAATATTGGTTTTTCTGGTTTAACAAAAAGAAAAATTCAAAATAGTGAAATCTTATCACTCTTTCCGCATCACCCTTGTAGAAGAGAGATAGTTAGTGCCTAGATTTCCCACCATTTTTCAAACGTTCTCAATATGATATCTTCATGAAAAAGTTAAGGTACTGATGTTGGATTTGCTGTTTGAAAAATATGTTGGTTTATACAACCTCTCATCTTCTCTGTTATTCTTAATTTGTCATAATGATCTGTAGGGGTTGGGCCAGTGCTTGAAAGATATGTTGGTTTGTACAACCTTTCATCTTCTCTATTTTTCTTAATTTTTCATAATGATTTGTAGGTTGCTGGACCAGTGCACCATATTGTCTTAAAAGGCAGAGATTGTGCACCAAAAAGGAAATTAATGCACATGTTACAACGTTGTTAAAAAATGCAAGATGTATGAAGGTAGTGAATTATGCTAATAAGCAATTTAGATTGGGAGAGATGTAATTAAATTTTATTAATTAATTAAAGATTTCCAATTAAAATAATAATAAATCTATATGTATATATTGATATATTGATTGGAAGGCTTTTGACAATGGTTACTTCTTTCCATTAGATCCCCTTCAGGCCTTTGGGATACTTACTACTTTCTTATATTATATAGTTGAGGCTTGCTACTTGTTGGCATGTTGGGGTAAACAAAATGTTTTT
>APFE030495271.1:0-19127 GCA_000404065.3 Pinus taeda | reverse complement strand
TCCAGTACGTCTAATACATTTAGCTGGAAAAATGATTCGTTATGGTACAAAGATCGCATATACCTCTGTAAGAATTCCCAGCTAAAACAAAGATTCTTATGGAATTGCACACTTCTCCCTTAGGAGGGCACTCAGGATTTTTAAAAACTTACCACAGGGTTAAGAAGGAATTTTTTTGGGATGACCTTAAATCAGATATTCAAAAGTTGTGGCAGAATGTTTGGTTTGCCAACAATAAAGTTGAAACAATTAAGACACCAGGTCTATTACAACCTTTATCCATTCCAAGCCAACGTTGGGAGGAGGTTTCAATGGATTTTATCACAGGTTACCCAAGTCTGAGGGAAGAGTGTCATCATGGTGGTAGTTGAAAGACTTACCAAGTATGCACACTTTTGTGCATTATCACATCCATTTAAAGCCAGTACAATTTCCACAGCATTTATGGAAACAATTCAAAAGCTACATGGAAATCCAAAGATTATTGTAAGTGACAGAGATCCCATTTTCACTGGAAATTTTTGGACAGAATTATTTTCTTGTCTTGGTACTCAGTTAGCTCATAGCTCATCTTATCATCCTCAATCTGATGGGCAAACTGAGATAGTAAACAAATGTTTGGAAGGATATCTTCATTGCTTTGTATCTGATAAACAGACACAATGGATCAAATGGTTGCCTCTGGCTAAATGGTTGTATAACACTTCCTTCCATACAGCAACAAAAATGACCCTATTTATGGAACTTTATGGGTATGAACCACCATCCATCACATCTTATTTAAGAGAAAATTCTAAGGTTCAAGCAGTGGAACATCACATCGAACATCAACAACAAGTCCTCCAACTCTTAAAGGATAACCTCGTGTTGGCACAGAATAGAATGTAACAACAGGCAGATCAACATCGCAGCGAAAGAAGTTTGGTTGTAGGTGATTGGGTATTTCTACGGCTACAACCATATAAGCAAATGTTCCTCAAGCAAGCTAAGAAGGATAATAAATTATCACCAAAGTATTATGGTCCGTACAAGGTGTTGCAAAAGATTGGTACTATGGCATACAATTGGAGCTTCCTGCAGCTTCTCGATTGCACCTATTTTTCCATGTTTCATGTTTAAAGAAGGTTATAGGCGACAAGCTCCCAGTTCAAACAATATTTCCAGAACTTGACGAGGAAGAAAAAATTATATTGGAACCGGAAGCAGTCACAGAAACAAGATCTCAACAGCTACGAAATCGATCAATTTCAGAGTATCATATCGAGTGGAAGAACTTATCTACGGAAGATTCCACATGGGAGGATGAGAATTTTATACAGAAGTATCCAGAACTACTCAAGAGTTGAGGAAAACACTTTTTTTGAAGGAGAGGGGCATGTTGGGTCCCTATAATACTAGTGATTACCCCATTACTATTGTAGTTGTACCCCTTATTAATATTGTTGTGCCCCTATTGTCCCCCATATTGTTATTACTAGGCCCCATAGAATCCCTCTATTGTTATTTTTGTGGCTTTATATTATTATTGTTAGGTCGGCTGGGTTATATTGTGACTCCTTAGACTCCTATATTAGAAAGGAGGTTTTGTCATTTGTATCATCCAAGAATTGTTCATTTATGTAATGTAAAGGAGGTTGCCCCCTCGAAGAGGCTGAATTCTAAGGCATTGATCTATCTTTTCTATCTTTTTGAGCTGGTTTCATAACACGGCCACACACATATCCGATCATATACATGAATGGAGATGGCATCGTCGGTTGATCAAGTTCTGGATTCCTAATCAGCTCCTAACCAATTGGTTTACGAGCTCCTTTGTCCCTAAAATCGTGCGAGACATTGCTATGGGAGCTTGTGTAACTAAAGAGCAGGCTATTGCGCGTGCTCAGTACCTCGACTTAGTTTATTCTCAGTCAGGTATCTTATACGAGTATTTTCCTGACACCTTGAGACCTGGAACATACAAAGTTCCACCAAAGCCTTCTGTTGACGGTGTTATTGGCTCTATAAATCCGTCTTCGAAGAAATCATCCGTGAACCCTGGGAAGCAAAAATCGAATGCTTCAAACGAAAACACTTCTCAGGGTGTATCTAATTCCGGAAATACTTCTGAGGTCAACATCGTCCAGTCCACCACGGCGGATAAAGCCTCGAAAGGAAAGAAGAAGGGGAAAGCGAAGAATAAATCTGAGCAACACAGACAGGACTCCCCTAAACCTCCACCCGAGGAAGGAGCCAAACGTAAACCGAAGTATCCTTGTCTTATCTATGACGATGACTACTATACCAAAGACTGCCCAAGGCAGTCCGAAGTTAGTCGTTTATTGAAAGGTGCTCCTGGGATTCCTGCAAACCCAAATGGTGGCTAACCCATCCTCGTCTTCTTCTCCCTTTGGTTACCAAGTTTTCATGGCTGGAACGATTCCCGTTCATATTACGACTTGAGTAAAGGAATATCCGTCATCTGCCAGGAAGAAGCCTGAGGTCCCCTCAAGCACTTCTCCATCCAGTTCTAGTCCGCTCCATATTGAGAGACCTAGCACTGAGACGCCTCTTCGACCCCCTCCTAAAGGTGTACTCTGGAGATCATCTTACAACCCTAATGCTCGTGCTGCCCAGCACTACAGCATCGTTGAGGACTTAGCTCAGGCTCTGTCAGCTATGTCCACTTTAGAAGTTCTCCAGAGCTGCCCCCCCTAGAGGAATTCCTTGCTATCGGCCATCGGTGGCATCGACCCAGCCGACTCGGATTTGATCACTTTTGATCTCGAGAGCCATGTACCAAGACTGCCTCACCAGATTGTCTTCCTCATTCAAGTCATCATCAATTAAAAAACAATTCATCGTATAGTTATTGATGAAGGCGCATCAACTTGCATTATGTATATTTCTTGTTGTAAGGCTATTGGGTCTTCGACTTTGAGTCAGTCTCCAATGACACTGGAAGCCTTTGACGGGAGAGAATCTCACCCTTACGGTATCCTCCAATGATTGTCAATTACTTTGGAAGGGAAGACCGTTGAAGTGGAAGTTGAAGTTGTCAATGCTAATCTTACTTACAACCTCCTTTTGGGCTAGAGCTGGACATATGCCATGCATGGCATGGCTTCATGCCTCTTTTGTGTCATTCGTTTCCCTCATCAGGGGAAAATTGTCATGGTAGACCAACTCTCCTTCTTCGCTTCTTCTTCCGAAGGCAATGTGCCTTTTGTTGAGCATACCTCCATTCCCTTAGAGAGTGTGGGAGCTGGGCTCTTCGAAGACCCTGCCCTCATGGGTGTCTTTTCACTCCCACCTCTGAACCTTGCTTTGCTTGGTTTGGATTCTACTCGTTCTGATCCCCCATTGCACACTGTTGCTACCCTCGGCCCCTTTGCAAAAGGGGGCATTGATCCTCTAGCTTGTAACCCTCGCTTGGCTAGGGGGCGTGGGTAGATCATCGGTGTCAATGATCATTTTACACAACAGGCCGAGATGATGCCTACACTATCTAGGCTGGTCACACAGCAGTGCAATAGGGTAAGTCCCGAGATGGGCTTGACTTGAACAAGTATCATGCGTGCACTTTATTTTTGTACATACGTGTGCTTTCAGCAAGTGTGTTGTGTGTGCATGTTTTCATGATTTTGGCTTGGTGTGTTAGCGTGATTTCCACTTATTGTGTCTTTTTTCTTCTTGGAAAGATGTCTGGTTCGCCTTACGTTGGTTTCGCTGATGGTGCCTCCCGAAGTACACGCAACTTGTCCTCTGCGGCATGGGTGATCTACGATCCTCGTGGTGAGTTAATAGACCTTCAAGGGGTTTGTCTAGGTTGTACCACGAACAATGTTGCTGAGTATAGTGCTATGATTGAGTTACTTGCTGAGGCGATTAACCTCGGTATTCGAACATTGGTTGTGAACTTGGACTCTCAGCTTGTCGTCCACCAGCTCAACGGAGGCTATTTCGTCAGAGACCATCAGATTTTAAGGTTGTATTTATGTGTTAAGTTGTTAGAAAGGGATTTTTATTTCATTACTTATCAACATATTCGAAGATGATTTAATACGTTAATCGATACATTAGCTAATTATGTGTTGGACAGGCATTTGCATAACATGTAATTCAAAATAACATAAGAAGCATAAAACACAATAGACCATAAAACATATGTATATATATGTGTGTGTGTGTGTGTGTGTCCAAATGTTTGCACCATGTGCATCATCAAAAAATAATACATGTTTGTCTTAGTACATCCGGAGACAACATGTCTCTCAAAAATATGCATGGAAAAGAAAGCCTAGATATCTAGTCTCGGTGGTGCTCATGGTAGCACGTCACCGCTTGCACTAAATGTCTTAGGAGTCGGTGGATGCGAGTCGGCACCCCCACCGTGTGCCTCTGGTATGCTAGCAGGACATTCACTGGCCGAGCGTAATCTGGAATCCCTCGAGTGATAGCCTCGAGGTTCTGAATGAGCTCTCCCCTGTCACCACCCTCCTCTTGAGGATCCGCTATTGCAGCCTGGTGTCTCCTCACAATGGGAGACATGCCAACTAGACACTTTGGGCCCACATCTGCATATGCATATAAATGTTATTAGAGCAAGCATTTATTAACAAAAAAATCATAAAAACACAAAATTAAAATGAGGTCATACCTATCTCCTCATCCCAGTCCTCTCCCTTCGGCAGTGGGAGGTCAGGGTCTTCGGTGAATTCTGTCCCCACATGCGATGAAGCCACCCAAAAAACTCAGGTCTGAATGACATCTGCTGACCACCTCCCCCTCTTGGCATTAGCCACCCAACGAGCCATCCTCGGCTCTCGAGGTCCTGGATCAGGAACAAAGGCCCCTTGGCCTTGGAAGATTGGCACACGTTCCAAGAAGAACATTACCAAGATGGAGCCGTACCCAAACTGTTGCAGCTTGCCGCGCTTGGCCTTTGTTAGTTTCCTCTTCAAATTGGTCGTCACTGCTGACGCCCAATTGAAGACGTTCGAGCTAAGGCACTCTGTTGCTAATATCAGGTGATTCTTCATGGCTTCATGGGGTGCCTGTGCCCCTGCGGCTCGTGTGATGGTGAATAAAAGAGCTCTAGGTGTTAGGTCCTGAACAGTGGGGATATCCACTTTTGAGCTTCCCTACCCATATCTTTCCCGTGGGCAAACTCGACCCTTCACCTCTTCCATCTTCTCCCCGGATGGCCTTCTACCAGTCAATCGGGGCACCGACCCTCTACGCGACAGTCCAGTGATGAAATAGATGCCAGATACGTCTAGTTCCAGTACCTGGTCCTGTATGCAGAACACTTGATCTTATATATCCCATAAGTTGATCAAATATTGCAAGAGCTCTGGCTGAGCTCGTAGATAAGATAGGAGGAAGTATTTCTTGAGCCTGCAAGCTCGAAGAGCTTCCATGCAGTCCTCATCTACTAAAGCCAATGTGTCTACTTGGTCGTGTTCTCTTTTTTTCCATACAATTACCATTTTGCATATTTTCCTGCAATCACAAGGTCCAAGCATTGAATTAGACCCTTGGGAAATTTAAAAATGCAGTAAAATGCCTTTAGAACTGTTAAATTTTGAAGGAAAAGTATGTGTGGCCATTGGCGCAACTGTTTCTAAAGCAATCGTGCCCATGGGCGTGAGCATTTATGGAAAATTTCCCCATTGGCGCGGGTCCGTGCCCGAAACCCACGCCAATGGGTGCAACCCTCATTTTTTAAATCCCCTCCACAGAGGATGAAAAAACAACCGAAAGCAAATTTAAAACGAACAAAAATGGAGTGGGGGAAGAGGCCTCTTACTTGGCACTGACGGCGCTCCGAATGGTCACCTGGATTTGTCGCAATCGACACCTGAAGATCGCACACCAAAAGCCCTAATGTCACTCTCAAGAGGTAAAAGTGAAAAGTAATTCTTTTCTTTTACCATTTTCACCTATTTTATAGCTTTTTGACCCTCAATAGGTTTTAAAAGTCATTTTATGAATATTTTAATGTATATTTGTGTCGAAAATGGATTTTACACTAGTTTTTTGTGCAGCGAGAGGTGTTTGTGTGGCTTAGGCAACGAAACGAGTTGTATTTTATACTTTTTCGGACTCGGTAAATACATGAAAAAGTCACTTTGGAGTCACCTTTTTGCTCTTTTCTGACTCTCTAAACATGAAAAGAATGCCGAGTTGGTCCTCTCGACTCGTTAAATGTAAATGAGAGGCGGTCATCTTTAAACACTTTTCTGACCGTGTAAAAAACGAAAAGATTGTCAGAACCTTGTCGTTTCAAGTTCGTTAACGGTTATGAAGCGACATGGTTTCGATTGCTTTTTTACTTTTTCAGATCAAAATCACTACTCATGAAAAGTACTCCTCGGTTGTAATGATCGGGCGGTTCTTTCGAGCATTGCTTTATACCTTTTCGGGCTCGAGACACAACTTTATGAAAACGGACACCCTCAAAGTTTCCTTTTCCACTGTCTTTTCAAACTCTCTAAACATGAAAAGACATCGAGTTCTTCCTTTGTCAGACTCGTTAAAACTTGATGACATCGGATTCCATCAAAATGACGCCTTTCAAGCATATGCTATCCCAGTCAAGCTTGTCATCAAAAAATAACCGAGGTACTTGCTAGAAAAGGTGGGGAAAATGGAACCACAATTATTGTCGTGTCGACAGTATGTCGCTCTTGAACATGGCACTTGTCTGCATTCATGTCTGGGTGGGGACATCTCATCTTGTTTTTTCACTTGCCTCCGTGGGTTTGGGTGATCCTATTTGACCTCTCATCTGCTCATTTCCTTGTCACCATGACCCCTGATCATTTGATGTCAAATACTGCCAAGTCCATTGTCGTGCCGCCAATATGCTCAAGAGAAGTTGACCTTTGCAGAATACCCAACCTCCCTCTGATACCTCACACAAAACATCTTATCCTTCTCTGTCTCATGTCGATGATGTGGGAAACATTATGGCCCACCTTCGATCAAGGTCACTTCCTGTCGACTTCATCTCATTATCCAGGAAGTTGACTCAGAGACTCCCTTCAGGTGCCTTGGCACCTGCATGCCTCAATGGCAGGTTTTTCGAGTTCGGCACGAGGTTTTTATCATTGGCCTCCGATCAAATGATTCTACGGGTGTTCGACGCCGGCTCACTGATTCGCACGCCATAGATTGTACCTATAATACCTTGAGGACCATTGTCATTATTGGTGGTACCTCTCATATCTGTTAATAGTTTTCATCATTGACTGGTATCAGACGATGTTCCTGCATGTTCGACTTTGACTCCTATATTTGCATGCTTGAACTTGTACTTTGTTCAGGTCGAGATGGAGTGCAAGACCCTGGATTTTGTCTGTTGAAGTCCAGGTTGTGATTTTGTGGATTCTTATGATCATTACATGACTCATTCACTGGATGGCTGCAACCATTCCTGAGTCTACTTATCGATCCTTACTGGATGGCTGCACCCATACCTTGGATCCAGATTTTTATGTACTTTGCTATGGATGGCTACGCCCATACCACATACATCATGTACTTGAGATATCAGTTGTACTTCTTCATGCAAGTTCTCCAGCGGTAGTGTTTTTTGTTGGCCATGTTCTTGTAAAGCCTTTCACCCCTCTCTCTCTCTCAGGCCTCATGCTTTAGGGGGCATCTGTTACACAGTAATTTGTCACCGTCCCTGTTACCCCTTTTCCCACACATTGGAAGACTTATTCCAGGACCTGTGAGAAGTGACATAACCTGAAAACACTTGCATGGTATCCCCTTGAGTATGTACTTCATATGCCCCGAAGACACCTTCTGCAAAATACCCATAAAAATAGTCCTTTTTCCATTGGTACGGTTCCACTGTGTATCACTCGCACCAATGGGGGAAATCCTCCAAATAGGGCGTGCTAGCTGGCGCTCTCTCTCAGAGTCACACTCGCACCAGCCAAGTTGGGTAAAGTTTTTAACAAACAAACTTATGAAGGTTCTTCCTAACCTATTCATGAACTGATTCCATCTTGAGTCAGTTTAGTTTGGCTTCGAATCTCCATAGAAGGGAAGTTGTTTGCCACATTTTCATGGAAGCTTTTTAGTGATAAAGCCAACCCCATGAATATTGTGGAAATCCTAACTCCTTCTCCTCTATCTATAAAAGCTTGTCCTTTTGCCTTTGACAAGCTAGTTAGTAGTTCTAGTCTCCAAGTTCCAAATTCTAAGTCCCAAAGTCTGAGAATTGCTAAGTTCATGCTACAAGAAGCCTTATTCATTCCCATGAGGCTAAATCTTAAGTGAGGAGATTCTTATCCAAGTAACCAAGGAGGGAGAGGCTTGTTCTGCATTCCCAACAAGCTTTGCAAGGCATGTGCTGCTGATCACCTAGCCAAAGGAGGATTTGACGTCAGAACTATAGTTGTATTCTTCTTTGTTTACCAATAATAATAGACGACTATCATTATTGTTCCACTCTTATTGTCTTTGTAATGATGATTGAGTTATATCCTTTCTGACTGATATATAGTTGCATCTATTGGATTTTATGCTTGTATTTGTGTCATTCTTTGCATGTGCAGGTGTCTGTTCACGAGGATCGTGGGGATTGTGACAAGCTAGAGCAAAGGAACGAGAGCGACGACTCTTCTACAAGTACTAGCGTTGGAATCCAGGTAGGCCCTTATCATCGGTATTTAATTTGCAATTAGGAACCTACGTGTTAGTGTTGTTTGATTGTTGCTAGACCCCATTTGGGCTAGTAGGGATCACCTCTTTCCGAAGAGGGGATTTACCTCCACAAAAATTTGCAAGTACCAGTTCAATCAGTGTTAAAATTTCATCCTCGACATTTCAGCAAGACCCTTAGCTTTATTTTTTACAAATTTTAGGTGATGTTAAGAGAAAATTTGAAGGATCTCAAGAGCATGCTAAAATTCCTCTGCATCCTCCAGAAAAAATCCCCTTTACCAAGTTGAAATGATCAAATTTCTCGAAACATGGCTTTCAAGGATTTAGTTATATTTGTGGAGGATTCTAGTATGATTGTTCCTCTATTTCATCTAAGGGAAAATATTTTAAATTCTTCGCAAGAGAAGAGTTTTAATGATATGGATTATAAGTTTTATTCTATAGTAGAGTCTAAAAAAATGAATCTCTGCAATACTAAATCTCCTAATTGTAGAAGGAATGGTTGTAGTTTAAAACATCCCTATAAAAGATCGACTTCTACATAAGCAAGTGACTCAAATCAATCCACAAGAAGCTGAGATTTATTAACTAAAATTTCATGTTGTTAATCACTATATTTTTATGGTTCTGGAAGCATAACCATTACTAGATACCCCTTAGACTTGAAATCAAGAATGGATTTATAATTAAGTAACCAAAAATGAGCATTGTGCAATGGTAAATGTTGAATAATATTTTTTAAATCTAATCAACATGCACTTACCATTGATAGAAAATATTTCATGTCATCTTCGTAAAGCTTGGGAATGGCATGAAGGCCCTTTTGAGTGCAGAGTAATGGATCCCAACAAAAATGGCAATACTCACATGTGTTCCTCAACTTTCACTGCAGCAATGGCTGTAATCGCTTGAGGGATCACTACGGTAATCTCCACTAACAACATCTCAATGCAAGGCACCCTCAACTTATCCCTCAAGAAGGGGTCGATCTACTTTCACTCCTGGGAAGAGGTTGGCAATGGATTCAACAAGCCTAAGGAATCATTGCAACAACCTCCACTGACAACATCTTAATGAAAAGCACCCTCAACTTATCTCGTAGGCAGGGGCCAATCTACTTTCACTCTTCTGGGAAGAGGCTGGCAATGGATTCAATAGGCCTAAGGGATCACTGGAACAACCTCTAGTGAAAACATCTCAATGAAAAGAACCTTTAACTTATCCTGTAGGCAGGGGTCGATCTACTTTCACTCTTCTAGGAAGAGTCTCGGAATGGATTCAACAAGCTTAAGGATTTTATCGAAGAGAGAAGAGGCTTCAACACATATGGGATCACAATGTGATGGAAATTCAAGTTTTTTGGATTTGTTTTTCGTAGAAAAATAGTTTGGAGTGACAGATTGGGCTCTAAATGGAATGTACAAAAGTGATATTTGATATTTATCTGTGGCTTCATGTCTCAAAGCAAGAATGAGATAGTTTTCACAGTATAAATAAAAGTCTAAAGTGATCTTTGGTAGTAGTTATCTATGACTTCATGTCTCGAAGTGAGAATGAGATAGCTTTTACAGTATAAATAAAACTCTAATCTATACTAGAATGGTAGTCTCATGCTTTTAAAGATGAACTTAAAGTTGGGAATGACTAACCATGTTTTGAATATATTTAGAAGAGGACAACTGCATTAGGAAGATAGAATATGGCCAATGACAAGAAGAATAGATGTCTCCAAGTTTTTGAATGAAAATGGTTCCTAGCTCTGAAAAACCCTGCAGAGCTGCCTTATTTTCCTACAGAGCTATGGAAGTTTAGTTACTTAGCACAAAACACAGTCTTTATAAGTTCGCCGATAGAAGTGAGTCTCTCTAGGAGTCAATCACGTGACCTGAACTTTGGATCAAAATGCATACAACAAGCACGCCCGTATCATTCTTGGAACGAACTCCATCACCGATTTTCGAGGCTAAAAACTATGCTCCTCTACATAGGGTTTGTTGTAATTTCCTATTCTGATGGTAGTTTGACTTGAATAATAGTTTAGAAAAAAGGTGAAGAATGTTTACCTACAACTGTGATGTGGAGAAGAGAGGCGCGTGAGGTCGGTAGACAATGATATCTGGCTAGCTAGGTCTAGATGCTAAAGTATAGTATGAACAAATCTAGTCCTCAATATCCTCCAGCAAAATCACTTCCTATCCATGAAGATTTGATTTATTATTGCATCTGCGATGACCAATGGATTGAAGATTAGGTAGCGTTCGATATTGGGTTTGCAACCATCAATGGACCGAAGATTCGATATTAGATTTCGAAATTGGGCCTGATGGTAGTAAAACCATATTTCACAACTCTGGCATGTCAATTTACCCGATTATGAAAAAGTTGTTGGGATGTCAATATTGCATCTGCAATAATCAATGGACATAATATTAGGTAGCATTCAATATTGGGTCTGCAGCCATCCATGGATAGAAGATTCGATATTGGCTTTCGATATTGGGTCTAATGGTAGTAAAACCATAATTCACAACTTTGGCCCATCATTTTACTGCATTATGAAAAATTTGTTGGGATGTCATTTTCCCGCACTATGAAAAGTTTGGGGTTGGGAGGGCTATTGTAAAGTAAACTTAAAGTTTAAATTTTTAAAAAAGTGCTAATTTTTTCAATGTTCAAAAAATAGATACAATAATTTACTTACATTATTTACACTTTTACATATTTTAGTTGTATTTGAGAAACCAATAGGATTTTACATGTTTTTGGTTGAGATATTAGGTGGTATTTATTATAATAATAAATAATAATAATTTAATTTTAAAGTTACGTTTTTAGGTAATGATTTTTTTATTAAAGTTTATGGAGGCTAAATGTGAGATGTTGGAAGGAAACAAGTGCTTTTAACCTAGTTGTATTGAAAACATTTAGGTGTTCTTGCATATTAAGTGGGTAAAAATAAAATAGAGTATATAGTAAATGGATTTAATAGTTAAAAACAAGTGTTAGTTAATTAAAATTCATATGTCAAATTTGGAAGGAGTAGAATACAGAGCTTTTTTTGGGTTAAATATATTCAACTTGTTGTGGCAATGGGGTTTTAAGACCCTCTGTTTTCATCTTGACGAAATGGAGTTCTCTCCTACTCATTGACATAGTTTAGGTTGTTATGAGCAAAGTATGTGTTTTTCCTTACGTCGTGAACATTTCATTTTAAGTAAGTGATAATGTGGTTTCAATTAAGCATTGAAATAGGGAATGAACATGCACATTTTGGATGCTAGTGATGTTAGGTTCTACTTCAGGTATGAGTACATGAATAAGAAGACTATAACAAAGGTTAAAGAGTTTGAATAGGTAGATATGTTGGAGGATTGTAGTCTCAATTAGAGGTTTAGAAAAGTAATTTAAGCATCATGAGAAGTTGTGAAGCAAACTTAAGAAATTTGAAAAGTTGCACGAAGGAAATTTGGTAGTGGTACTGAGTGAACATTCTTTGATCAAAGTTAAGACCCTCTCCTTAGCACTACCACTTTGCAAGACAAAGAAGAAATGTGAAATATATGTGCAACCAAATAAATAAGTTGGAAAGGTTGTTGGAACATATATAGGTGTTCATGTCGTGCTGCAAAAGGAGGTGTTGGCCCACTCACCTTTTCGATAATTTGTCAACCTTTGAATATGATTCCTCGTGAATGTGATCAAATGATATGGACCTAAAGATTCTAATAAGGTCCATAAGTTTAATCATCCTTTTATCCAGTAGACAAGTGTACAAGGAAGTATAATATTTCATCCAATCTAAAACAACATTTGAATCCCCTATGTCTTGTAAGTTTAGATCATTGAAGTTGCACAATTAAAATGACTAATATAAACGACTAATTCATATTATTGTAGTTTTTGTTAGGTAGTCATATTTTTGTTCTTAGACTAATTTAGTCATTTATGTTAGTCATTTTTAGTAGTATTACTTATTATCTAGTTGTGTATTTTAACTCGGGACTAAATTAGTCATTTATGTTAGTCGTTTTTAGTTGGGTCTCTTAATATTGCAAAATTTTGGTGGTATTTGACTTGGAAAAGCTGTGGTGAGTAACTTTTTTAGTCACCTAGTCACTAATTTGACCATTTTCTACTAGTGCCTTCACTAGTTTTGGTGGGATACATGGTAAATCCTGAGGGAGGATTCTCAATTTAGGGCCTAGTGATCCAGGTTTGGATCACGGTAGATCCTATGAGGTTGGTCTCGGTTTACGGCCTAGTGATCTAGGATTGGGTTGCGGTAAAGACTGGGAGACAAGGAAATGAAAACTTCCACAAGGATAGTGATGGATTTTGGATGGCATTCAAAGTTTAGTTTGGTTTTATGATTAGAGCACCGATTTTGGTGTGTTCATGGCTTGGTAAGGGTGGAGGTGGTTTAACCTCTAGATTATCTTTGTTTTCTTGGGATTGGTTTATCCATGAGATGCCACATTCATGCTTGGAATATGGCACAAGGGTGAGTCGCTAAAAGAAATATTTGGTTCAACCATGTAGTCTGGGTTATATGTGGAAGTCCCGAACTTGGTCAGATTTTCCTATGATTAATGAAAGCTAAGTTATATTGCTTTCGTACTCTTTTATATGTGGATTTAATGGTTGTTATATCTTTGATATTTCCATGGCTTCATGCTATTATAATAATGGTTAATTTATTGTTTCACGTCATGGTTATTTCATGTATTTACTTCTAATTGTTAAAATGGTGGATGAAGACCTAATTGATGTCATAACAATTCAAGGGAGAAGTTGGTGATCCTTCTTGTGATGTTTCAAAAGTGTTTTCAGTCATTCATGCTTTGTCTTATATCCTAGATCTGTAGATTGCATTAATGCCAAGTGCTTGACAGAATGTCATTCCCACTTGGGTATGGTCAAGCCTAGTCCTAAAGTTGATATTTGGTTTATTGGTCTCATCATCATGTCTTTAATGGATTCACAAATTTACAACAATTATTGGGAAGTTGTCAGAATTTTGGGCTGAAAAAGTGCCTTAAATTTCACAGATGCTGCCACAGGTATACTAGAAAAAGTCCCTAGATGCAGACATGCAGTATCGTGAGAGAATCCATAGGTCCCTAGGTGCTGGCATGCCCACAACATGAGAGTGTCCAGAGGTAAATAGCTCTAAAAGGTCAGTGGGACCCAGGGGCAGGATGCCTGAGTGGCTAGGATGTTTCCTAGGGGTTTTGTTGTTGTTATAGAAGGTATGGTTGACGTGTTTTCATTGATTAAATTCATTAAGGTCAATAAGGAGGCTGAATCATATCATAGTAGCCTCTCATCGCATTTCTAGCCTAGTTGGTTGGTTACTTCAGTAGATGTGGTAGGAGGGTGGTTACATTGTCCATCGACTGCATAAAATTTTCTTTCTAATTAGGATATATACAGAAAGGGGAAAGATGGGTCAGGGTTACTAGCTGTTGTTATATCTCTGTCAAAAGGTTTTCTTAAAATGTTTGGGGTAGAAACTAGGTTGCCACAGAAAATTCTCTTAATTACTTGTATTAAATTTAAGGGTTTTCCCCTTTGTTAACTTAAATTTTCATACTCGTAGATTTGAGTTATGGTGGAAGCTTGCATGACCAAAAATGTAATTTTTCATTCTTTATTTCAAGAAAAAGAACTTATACATTTATTCTTCTTATGGAAAATTGTAATTGAAATTAAATCTCAGTCATGGTTTTTACTGCCTAATTAGTTTTATTTCCACCTATTTTCCATGCATGTGCATAAGGGTATTCTTGTAAATTTCAAATATGCACTTTAACTTATGTTTTGTTATAATTGTACTATTCAATGCCGAATATGGTAAATTTATTATTCTTTCTTAGGTTTAGAAATTACAAGGTAGGCCAATGTCCTCGTGGGCTCCTATCGAAGGAGTCAGACTAAGGTTTTTCTTTAAGGCTCTATTATTAAATTCCCAAGGACTACATAATTTATGGCCAGACGACCCGGTCTTCCCTTCCTCATCTTTGGCTTGAAACATGTTAACCTAGAAATAACTCCTACCTCCTTGTAACAATATTATTTATTGTCTGACCTATATAACTCTTCTCTACTATTTCCCAAGAATTTAGATTTAATACAAGTGAAATGTTACTATTTATGACATAATGTTTGCATATTTGTATTCTCCTTATTGTGTTGGTAATTCTTCCAATTTATTTAATTCTCTCTAGTTTTTCTTTCTCATATCCACTCGTACAAGGGATACTAGTGTTGGTTCCTATGAGGTGTCTCTTTCCATATTCTAGACAACACATGAATACTTAGTATTACCTGTAGAAACCTTTAACTCAAATATCCAGTCCTCTAACCCACATTGTTCTAGAAACAAAAAAACATAGATACACATATATACATATACATTTTATTCACAATAATGTTAGCAGGATTTATCCATTCAGTTTCTTGATCACGTGTAGGAAAATATAATAAATGAAATGTTACTTATTTCATTCCTAAATCTGAACTCCAAAAATAATATATTAACACATATTCTTCCAAATATTCATACACTTATCTAAGGGTTCTTGAAAATAGATTAAAGGTTGCCACACTCGTCCCAACTCTCAACTACATAACTTACTAGCTCCCCCAAGATATACTACTCATTTCCTGGAAAATCGCTCAGGATTTATTCCTTAGCTTCACCTCCTTAACAATAAGCATCATCATTCTAATTATGGGTTCAAGTCTAGTATTTCTCTCCCAGTGGCCTATTCTTTATTTTCACTACCTTTATTTCCTACTTCTTTTCTTTTTAAATAGCTGCCACCCATGACATTTATCTCGTGTCATGTATTTTTTATTTGCGGTATGTTGAGCCAAAAATTCCTATTATGTAGAAAAATGGAGGATTTTTCTTCTTTTGTTCCTTCCCCTTCTTGGGCATAACTAATTCCAACTATTTTCTTAGTGGTTAGGAGTCTAGCCTCTCATATGATAACCTCTAATACATTTTCAAGAATAATAATACACAAAATAGTTTCCTTTTTATTAACCAAAATAAATATTTATGCTATTATAGCATAATACTTGTCGCATTTTGACTCTTCAGCCACATGTCCAATTAAAGTCACAAGAAGAGATAAATTTATTAGGGGTACCACATCTCCCCTCCCCTTAAAAGGGAAAACCATCCTTTGTGTTTCATACTTCATTTTCCTTGAAATAACATAGGACAATATTATTTCATTTCATGTACCATCTCCTAGATGTCTTACTCAAGCCCAAAGTGCTTCCATTGCACTTTAACTTGGTTGATGACTTGATTTTGTAGTATAGCTCCCTCTAGTCAAAAAATTGTAGAGGCTCAACTTGGAACTTGCCTTGTAGTTTGACTCGTACAACATTCCAATCGGTAATGTGAGTAGGATCATGAATCTACCTTTTCGAAAGAGACACATGAAATACATTATGAAACTTAAGGTAGATTGGTAGTGCTATTTGGTAGGCCATTAGGTCTACCCTGGCTAGTTTTTCAAACAACCCATAAAACCAGAGACTAGTTTAGCATAGTTTCCCAATTTTAAGGAACTCTTTTCGGTCATAATTTAATATATACATTTTCTCTCACTTGGAATTCTCTATGTGTCCTTTTTAAGTCTAGATAATGTTTTTTATGATCCTACACTAATTTTAGGTTCTCCTTGATTTTATTCACTATTTTTTCCATTTCATGTAGGAAATATGGTCCTAATGATCCGAATCGGATCCATCAACGACTGTCATAGAACTGTGACTAAAATAGGTTGAACAAATCCTTGAAGAATCCAAACCATAGTCGAAAACACCTTGAACCAGTGGCCATGGTAGCCGGCATGGAACGACGAGGACCTCTATGAAATCGCGCTGACCGAGGCCCATGGAGATTACACAGGAGGTCAAAATAGCCCCTAGGAGCCTCGGCTTGGGAAAAGGAGCTGGTTTTCGATGCGCGTTAGCACTTACGTGCATTTTTGGGAAATCAGGGCCAAAATGGTAGATCTTAAGCTCTTGGTCACGTTGGGAGCCAGGGGACCACGGGCGGAAAAAGGTAAAAAGTGCCAACGTATGACAATCGGACCCACTGACTAGAAACTGGTGGTTTGATCGGGATGCCCTTGAACGGTAAGCGGTTTTGGAGAAAGCGAAGCAATCACAATCAACGATCAACGCGTGGCAGCGGAGGAGAGAGAAAAAAAGCTGCGATCACATGTTATCGATCAAGCGAGTCAACCGTGCTCGACGTGCGAATGACGTTGGATCTAGAGGAGCCCAGATCGGATGACTAAGATTGAGCCTGATAGACAGAGTAGAATTGACAGGGGATTAAGCTGCAATTTAAGAGGACTTGGAATCCGTTGACTGCCATGGTGGAGAAAGCAACAAATGGACAAGTGGGCTAGCGCAGTTAAGATGGAGACACGTGGCTACTTCTTGAGCATTATGCTGACGCCGAATAGGGAATTCCAAGCACACAGGCGACAGGCGAATCGACGCAGGAAGGAGAGGAAACGAACAGACCCGGAGGTTGAATGGCTAAAGCCATGGGCAGGGACAGTGAACAGGAGATCAGAAGAGAGATTTAGATCGAAGAGTCCAAGCAACCAAGAGAGACAGTGAACAGTGAACCCTGAGAGGAGGACTGAGCACATAGAGTAGTAAAGCCAAGCAAAGGAGACAAAGGGTCGAGCTGACCACAGGTAGCATTGAGCACCAAAGAGCTTAAAGAATCAAGCCTTCCCATAGAGGAATCTATCTGGATTGAGTGTCATAGTTGGCTCTTTCCACTGTAGACCAAGAGTCATAGAGTAGGTAGAAAGAATAAGAGTCTATGTACTACAAGTGGCTTGGGGAATCCAAGAACCACCTTGCCAAGTAAAATCTGCTTTAGGAGAACTCATATTGAGTCCCTAAATTTGTAATTCTCTGCTTAAAGACACAATAAAACAAGGCCACCACTGAAACTAGACTGGAGATGTAGCCCTGGAGACTAGGATGAACTCCTTATTAAAAATTGTTTGTGTCTAGTATTGCTTACTGTATTTCTCTGTTGTCTTTCCATTCAAAATGTCTATGTATTGGCAATCTGATTGATCTGTTGTTTCAATCACGCAGAACACACACCAACACATGAGTCTGTAATACCTTTGTTTATTAAATCTTCAACTGAGGTCACTCATAGGGTGAGAATTAGGTCAAGTGGTATCAGAGCTCAAGGTTTAAGGCTAGACAAGCTTGTGTTGGTTTAGCTATGAATGATCACTAGATCAAAGCTCAAATTAGGAGAAGGAGAGTTGGTGGAAACTAATCCTGAAATTGGGAGAGTCTATTCTTGGAAGAAAATGTCAGAAGAAGGTTCTATAGGGCCAGACCCCCAGTTCGTAGAAAGTTTCCTAGTTATGAAGTCTATGGTAGAAGAAATGTATGGGCACTTTAGAAAGCATAAGGCTGAAGATTCATCAGGCTCTAAACAAGATAAAGAAGAAGATAAATCTCATTCTCATGACCACTCAAAAGGAAAGGGAAAATAAGAAAGGTTCCCTACACCTCCTAGTAGCCCTGTTCATAATAAGAAAGCATCTTTGATTAAGTTAGATGTTAAATTTGATTTGCCTATATATGATGGAGAGCTAAATGCTGCAAGTTGGACAATTGGATTAGACAAATTGATGTGTATTGTAGGGTACAAAACATAGACTCAGACAGGAGTAAGATTCAGTTGGCAAGCCTATGCCCGGGAGGCACTTCCTTGGTTTGGTGGGAAAGCAGAACCCAAAGCTGATGTGAAGAAGCATGGTAAGACCATCTCTGTCTGGAGTGACTTTGTCTCTACCATCAAAAAGTAGTTCTATCCATTGGCCTGCATGCAACAAGCCATGATGAGTTGGAAAACTCTTCAACAGTTGAAAGGGAAAATTGTGCAAGGGTATACTCAAGAATTCAGAAAGAGAGCATTGATGTTGGGAATCTCATTAGACTCACCAGAAACTCTTTTGAAGTACATTGGTGGTCTACACAACTACATGAGGCATACCATCCTCATGTTTAATCCCACAAGTATAGATGAGGTATCTGTACAAGCTACTCATCTAGAAGCTAGAGGAAAGAATGGAAATCCAGAAGTTGGGGGACCATTCCAACCCATTGTAAGCAAGACCAAGGAGAAAAGAAAGCAAAAGTAGAAAGAAAGGAAGGCTAGCACTGCACAAAGAGGCAAAGCTTCATGCGCTCACTATAAAAAGGAGGGGCATGATGATGAGCACTGTTGGATTTTGCATCCAGAGCTAAGGCCTAAGAAGTCCGAGGGCAAGAAGTAGAAGACTACTGCAGCTATTCAGAAAGATTTGGGGTCAAACTTGGGAGATGAAACAATCATTGTAGCCACAGGTATAAAAGGTAAGAATTCTGAAGCATCTACTAGTAATTCT
>APFE030495269.1:14421-28840 GCA_000404065.3 Pinus taeda | reverse complement strand
AAGTCTGCATTTTTAAATGGAGAATCAAAAGAAGGGGTTTATTTAAAACAACTTGGAGGGTTTATCAAAGAAGGGAAGGAACATTTAGTCTACAAATTAAAGAAAGCATTATATGGCTTAAAACAGGCACCGAAGTCATGATATGAAAAAGTTCATTCATTTTTCCTGCATCATAGTTATAAGAGGAGAAAAAATGACGCAAATTTGTATACTGTGTTTGATGAAAAGGGAAAAAATGTTTTGATTTCTTTATATGTAGATGATCTAATTATTACAAGAAATGTTGATGTATTGATTAAAGAAATCAAAGTGCAGATGTCGCAAATTTTTGAAATGAAAGAGTTCAATGAATTACACTATTGTTTGGGTTTGGAAGTTGGGAGGGACTTTGGGCAGACTTTTCTCACTCAAGTGAAGTATGTCATAAGGTTATTAAAAAAGTTCTGAATGGAGCAATGCAAAGTTACCTAAGTGCCTTTGCAGTAGAATATTAAACTTCAGATGATTCTAAAGAAGTGAATGCCACATTGCATAGATAGCTAGTTGGGAGTCTGATTTATTTGACTACTACTACACCAAACTTAACATTCTCAATCAGTATGTCAAGTCAATTCATATCAAAACCACTTGAGAACAATTAGGTAGCAGCAAAATGTGTCTTGAGATACCTTCAAGGAACCACTGACTTTTGGATTAGGTACATTGATTCTTCTGATGTTAATTTGACAATTTTTCAAATTCAGACAGGGCAGGAAACTGGTTGACAAGAGATCCATAAAAAGTTATACTTTCAACATTGGGTTCGAGGTAATTGTTTGGAGCATCAAGAAACAAAGTGTTGTTTCCTTGTCTTCTGCAAAATCGGAGTATTGGGCACTGTGCATAGCTATGTCTGAGGCTATTTGGTTGAGGATACTTCTCCATGATGATGGACAAGAACAAAAGCATGCAACAATAATCAGATGTTACAACCAAAGCTCCATCAAGCTCGCAAACAATCTTGTGTTTTACAAAAACACAAAGCATATTGATATTCAGTTTCACATTGTTAGAGACAAGATTCAATCTAAAGAAACTTTTATTGAATATTGTAATACTTGTGATACTACAACAAATATATTTACCAAGGTCCTTGGGAGAATTAAATTTGAAATGTTTAGGCAGAAGTTAGGAGGACAGGTGAACCCTTTCTCCATTAAGGGGGGTGTTGAAATTAATGGAGAATATTGTATTATTGGATAGAGTTTGTTTATTTGTTGTACAAGTGTCCCTAGATTAGGATTACTTTGTATTAATGGAGGAGAGCGATCTCTGCTTTGGACAATCTCCAAGTGCAACTTGCTCACATGTGAGACGGTAGTTTCAGATTATAAGTTTAGGCTCCCATATTTTAACATTAAAAGAGGTGGATGTTAGAAAACTAGTCCATTAAAGTTGTTATGGATGAATGTGAACAATAACATAAAATAATATAAAATTATTTAATAAACAAATATCATATTCGGTTTTACTAAATTTATGGAAGTAAACATTTTTAAAAATAAAAATTTAATTAATATCTGATATAACAAACATCCTAAAGGATGAATATTGTAGAGTTGCTAGGAAATTTATGAAGATGGCTTATAATGAGTCTCAATATTTGAGTATATTAATGAAAACCAATTTATATAGAAACATGTTTTTTCTATTGAAGTGCAAATTATGTTTTTAGAAAAAAATGGAGTGATATATAAATGAAAATTTTAATTTCCTAGTAAGGAATAAAGATTTGCATAAATTTTAGTTGGCAATAAACTTGTACAATTAAATTTTTATTTGTATTTCTTAAATTTTTAAAGAACACATAAATAATGGTAAACAATAATTCTTAGTAAAAATCAAACATTATTTATTAGACTGAAAATAAAAAATGAAATGAGGATATTATATAAATAGCAATTCAACTTTTAAATTTCCAAAAATACATTCTAAAATTGGTTGGAATTTGTACTTTCTTTTTAAACATTCACACCCTCCTTCCTAATCATCACCTTGTTAATCTTCGTTAACATGTATGATCTTATTATAAATCAAAACATTTGAGTTTGAATGTCATTGGGTTTGAATGATAAACCAAATTTCCTAGGTTGAGAACCTCTTCATTCGTTTTTAAAGGTGGGAATGAAAATAATCTCTAAAATAAGAAGTCATTATGATCAGTCTTCTTTCACCCATGCTTATTGAGGTCGCTTTAAAAGGGAAGATTAGAATTGGGTCAAGTTAGTTATAAAGGAGGCTAAAAGCTAAATTATAATTCATTTAATTATTTAGAGAAATATTGTAAAGAAATATAAAAGTTGTTTTGTTTTTTTAATTTCATTAATTTTAAAAATAATTTTGATAAGTCCTTTTAAAATAATCTAGAAATGAGCTTAAAAATTTGAGCTTTTCCGTTTAGATCAGGTTAATTTTTACTAGCATTATTTTGATTAATATAATTATCATTTTTTATGCTAAAAATACTATTATTTGAATTTCCACAAAATATATACATTCTCAGATTTTTCAAATATTTACCAAAATTATTTTCTCATCAAACTGATGTAGTGCTCGTTGCTTACCAGATCACCATTTGGATTCATTACGATCCATCCATCGCCATCATTTTCTTTTAAGTAGATGATTAGTCATGGACATCCAGATAATCAGTTGGATTAATCAGGGCCCATCCACCATAATCATTTTCTTTAGAAGCTGATGATTGGCCATCGCTTACCAGATAATATAACTCCAGTTCTTTTAACCTTCTCTCAGATGTCAACGAACAGGCCATTGGAATCAATATATTCGCATCCAAAGCCTCCTCTGGTAACCCTCGCAGAAATGTTAAGAGATCGTGAAAAGACAACTTCAACATATCGTTATGAAATAACTTGAGCAGTGCGAGGCCCAATCCTAAAACGGCCTTCATACCCTCGAAGAGAAAAACGTCCCAAATCCGGACAACTAATGGAAATGGCAAGTCTGCGGAGAAAGCAGTCATGAACCAACTGCTTGCATACATCGCTGGCGTGATCATCTGTCGCTCAAAATTCCTAGCCAATTCGGGCAGCTGCTCCTTCACAAGAATTTCGAACTGAAAGAAATATTGGTGAAGTAGAGGCAGGTCTTCTAAATATAAACCCCGAATTTGCATACCTTTGAACAGTGCCACCATAACCCAAAAGGCTTCCTCCTCATTCATGTGAAGCAGAAGCATGCCCGCTATAAAATTCATCCCCTGCGTATACCCCACCTCTGTGTCGTAATCCGAATACGCCTTCAAAACATCGTGGAGAGACCTCCGCCCGTCTGTCGTTTGATATAATTGGTGTGATGTCAAAGTGCGATGAATGTCTTTCGCGATGTGCATCTCTGACTCTGATTCATTGGAAAGGAGGTGCGAGTAAACCCCTGGGTTTCGCAGGAGAAGATCGCGGCCGCCTGAAATCAATTGCCAAACGTCACCCCTCATGGATTTGGTAATGCCATGCCTGATACGCCTTTTAAATTCATCGGTGTTACTTTCCAAGCAGTGCTTCCAATCCAGAGCATTCATGGTTGACCGCCGTTTGGTAGGTCCTTGTTGTTCCCTTTCATCACCGGCATAATCGGATGGCGTCTTTGTCGAGTACTGTGCGATAAGTTTAACATTATCATTCTCAAATTCCCCACTCGTCATTCTTTCGGCACTCATTTTTCAAGGCAAATTTACGAAATGGGGAGTGAGGTTCGGTCCACTAGTCGATCTTTGTGGATGTTATATCGAACAGAGACGCAGGTGCTTATCGGTTACTAGAGAGCTTTGTTATTCATATCTACCCTCCAAAGGTTTGTGAATCAGATGGATTCTTCATGTGGTCCTCCTCTTTGATCTTCTATTGTGATATAATGTTCCTTCATCTTCTCGTCTAATCATCATCTTATCTTTTTAGCTCCATATGTGTCTTATAAAATGTCTTCCTTCTCCATCTCCTTCTTCATCATATTTCCATAGCATGATACAATTCTTGCATCTTCAATTTGCTTAAGAAAACGCGACATCAGTCTGATAAACGGCTATCTAAAATGTTGCATGTTGATCCAATGATTAAGCCGACACTACGTGGTAGGCTAAGGGACAGGCTCAATGACTATTCAACTTCATAGCGGTTTTCAGTTTTTACTTAATTGGGTGGGGTGGGCCTTGAGAGTTGCGCAAAAAGAAGGTACATGCTTACATGCTGTATCTAGCAACCAACGGGGGAAGAAATGGTAGGTAGTGAGGGGTCAAGTTTGAGCCTTGAGACTATGCAATGCACAATTCAGGCTTGGACTAAGAAAAAATATTGTGCAGTTGGGGAGCCCAAGGAGTCAGGATGGTGCCTTGAACACTGATTTTCCCATTGCACAGTTCTAGAATATAGAGGAGCTCATGTGATTTCAAAATTATTTAGTTCAAGAGCTCAAGGATGAGGCTTTACCATTGATACTGTACAAGGCACAGTTTAGGCCAGGCTATGTAGACAAATTTGAATTGTTTTGAGGCTCAGTGAGTTAGATTACAAGGTTTTACATTGTTTCGGTCAATTGTGAATTTTTGGGAGGCAAAGAAGACTTGATGGTTGTGTAGTGGCATATTTCAACACCTCAGGGTTTGGGCTTGAGATTATAGTCTATGCAATGTGCACTTTGCGCCACACTAGAGGGTTGGATTGTGCAATTCTAGGTGCCAAGGTCTGTGCTTGAGCACTGGAACTACTTAGTGCATTGTCCTAGGAGGCAAGAAATGTGCATTGAGTATTGTTAAGGGACAAGGTTGTAGCTTGAGTGTTGGAACTGTACAATGCATAGTTGAGGAAGGTTGGATGAGGTTAGAATTGCTGGGAAGTTTTCGAAAAATGTCCAAGTGTGGGATCAATGAGACTGGTGTGAATAGTGATATGACCTAACTATGATCACATACTTAGAACACTTGAAAAAATAATAAAATAGATCATCAAGAACACATTAACAACATATTTTCCTCAATGAGACAACTTTGCGAGGACTTTACGACAAGTTTGACACTAAAGCTACATTGCGATGATCATCATGATACTCGTGGTACAACACGCAAAACTTTGTAAATGGTACAATAGGTTTCTACATGGTAAGATCAACTCATTTTATGGAATATAAACGATTTAAATGACCAAAATGAGCTTATACACATTGTGCAATAGCTAACATGTGTAAAGACAACATTTAATATATGAAGAGAAAAGGGATAGCAACACTTGCAATATGTGAACGATATTGAAATCGACACATGCCATAATGATGATAACATGAAAGAAACACTAATTAAAGTGAAATAAAGAAAAATGGATAGTAAAAATCACGAAAACGACACTCACAAAAATGAAGGTTCACAAAAGCGATAGTTTCAAAAACTCATCTAAATAGAAGTACAAACACAAGCAAAAGTGATGGAATGTCAATGACAATGTGCACTCACTATCGACATGGGTTCAAAATTTCACAAACATTGTCTTCTGCTTATGCTTCTTGAAGTTTGTGTGGAAGAATGCATCCATGAACTGATTCCAAATTGAGCATGCATGAGAAAGTGACTTTGATCGATCAAGAAGTGATCCAGATTAGGCTCCAAAATACAAGTATAGGAAAAAATTTGGTTTGTTGCAGCGACAAAAATTATGACTATTGTCATAATGTGTTCCTAGTTAAAATATGATTTACTTGACATTGTAAAGAAAAGTGAAAACTAGGTAAGTGTTGATTTATAATGAACTACTGATTCACCCCCACTCCTCAGTATTTCTAACATTTTTGGTATCCCTTTAGGATCTTAACCCACTCACCTATGTGTTAATATCAACTCTTCCATTTATTCTCATTTCTTCTTAATGCACCCCTTTAGGGATGTCTTTCCTCTCACTTAGTCCTGTATACATTTATTTCCTCTTATGAATAATTAAACATATTTCTAGAGCTAATCAATTTTTAAGCTTTGTTGCTACTTACAAATGAAATATTTGAGTTTCCCTTATGTGCATTGATGATTAAGAATTTTTCTTCCTTGATAAGTTAGTACTTACTAACTCTTTGTATGAATATTAGATCCCACGTGTACATATAGGGACTCCAAAACAAAAATCCACATAAATCAAGTGGCACTACATCAAGTTATACTTCATCAAAATAATGAACAGTACTAGAAATTCCTATTCTACACTATGTTTTTTTACCTTGATTTCTATGTCATTATATACCTATCCTAATTGATATGGGCTAGAATGACATCAAATCACCAATCCTAGTTTATTGACAAAATTTCTTGCAATGATATTTTCTGGTGAATATAAGTTAGGGAGATCAGCAATGTTTATTTTCTTGAAATATTTTTTTATAAGAGTCTTTTTGTCTCCTTCTGCTCATATTGTTGAAGTCTTCCCCAAATCACCTTCTTTTATATTGTTGTGCATAAAATATTTTCATGAACATTTGAGCTTATTTCCACCTAATTATTCAAATCTATGGTTGTGATATTTTTCTTCTTCACATCCTTCGTTTGATTCTTCAGGTTGAGGTTTCTATGTAATTTCCAACACATATTATTTGTGTTACAATCAATGTTGTATTGATTGGTAGGATCATTGCTTTGGTGTGTTATGGATTCTATTCCCTTATTCTTCCCCCTTTTCTACTTATTATTTCCCTCCTTGGAAGCTTCATAGAGTTCCTTTCACTTTGAACCACTTGATTTCCCTTTCTTATAGACTATGTTTTCCTAGTACTGTGCATGTACACAAGCCTTATTCGACATTATGGGTTTGAATAACATCACTTAGTTTTGCAGATGGGTGTGTAGACACCCCAAACGTTTTAGGAATACATTTAGGTTCTTCCAACCTGGCTAGCCATCATTATTTCCATGTTTCTAAATTATGTGGTCTTTACACTTTACCCTCGTCTCTACTTGAAGTAATGCCATTAGACCCATTGCTACTGTACATATTTGATAGGGTAGAATTAGGAAATTATGAGAGTTTGAAAATCCTTCCACTTATTTACTAGACAATACTCCCCTATCCTAATGGTTTCTATCTATATTTCCCACCAAGTCGGAGAAAGGCCCTCTAATTTGAAATTATGAAATGGAATTTTATATTCCTTTTGTATATTTCGAATAATAAAATCAAACTCTAAGTTCTATAACCAATCATTTCATTCAAATAATATATCCCATTTTGATATGCCTTGATATCTAACTTCAACACCATATTGAAGAAATACTTTAAATGGTTCATGATGCTCAAAATCCATTTCCCTTTTTTGGTTTTCTTGGACTCCTTATTGTTTCTTCTCGATCCCCTAATTTCCCATTTTGCCTCATGTTTATGTTGAAACTGTTAGTGTCAGTCTTTCCATCCTTCCTCCAGTGATCAAATATGCTCTTACAAAGTTATTTTGAAGTTTCAAGGTCAAATTTTGTCATTTCAGTGAGTCTTCAAGCAAAATTTGGTCACTAGGCATTAGGTCTAGGGTTTGCTCTCACTCTTTTCAAAGTTGCCAAAATGTCGGTCTATGTCACTATTCAGCTTATTCTATCATCATTCATAGGGTTTTCATTATCATGTCAGTGTCTAATGAGTCATTTTACATCTTGTTCATGCTTCAGTTGTACCTTGGCAAGTTCATTTCCCTCTCCTAGGGTTTTGAAGCCAATTTCTCTTGGACGGTCAAATCATAAGCAAAACTTGTATCCTGATGTTCATACACCTTCCCCTATCCTTAAAGTACCTTACCAAATGCTTCCCATCACTGAGATAATCCAAATTCCTCATTTTCGCACAAACCCTAGTTTCTAGCTACAACCTCGCAATTTTCTAGGTTGGGCCTGTGCTTTACCCTTTTGGACCCCTTCCCCTCACTCAATCTCTAGGATTCCACTTTCCCCAGCTTCCTAACATCCCTCCCCACTACCAAAAATTTCCCCAAGAATTTTTAAGCCCCCTATCCCCTTCATTTCGCTCCATTTCGACAAAATTCCTTGTTCCACACATCGGGATAAGTTTCACTAAAATGATGTTTCTGAGCAATCAAATATTATTTTTTCAAAACTGAGAGAGGATGTTGTCCACAACATGCCAAGGAAGAAAAAAATCCTTCAAATTTTGCACAGGTGTCATGGTTTTAAATAAATGTCAAAAATACCGGCGAGAACGAAGGTGCTCCAAGGACGGTTGGCCAAAGCACAAAAAAACGAAGGAAAATGCCCGATCCACTCCAAATTTTTTCCAAATCCTCTTTGAATGAGAATGGTACTTGATTGGGGGCTCCCAGCCCAAATTTCAAGAAATTTGGAGAAAATTTTGTCATTTGTGAATTTTTTGTGCCAAACACAGGTTTTTCCCATTAACGGGTCTCACCCCCGGTGAGACCCTTTGTCCCAGCAACTCCATTTTACAAAAACTCAGCATTTATGGATTTTTCATTAAAATTTACACTTTTTCATCCATTACTAAGAAATTTCATCAAGTTTTGGGCCTCAAGAAAGTCAAAATACATGAAAAATTTTGACTTTCTGCCCCTTTTCTGAGTTGCAGAAGCAGTCTTGGGCGAATTGAGTTTTGACTAAGGACATGACCTCCAAATTCAAAAATTCTAGTTGGGTTGGAAAGTAGACTCACAAACCTTTCCAACGAGATATCCTTCACCCAATTCTGATATAGGGAAGGCCTCCAAACAGAGCTCCAAAGTGCGCAACCCGTTGAGAAAAGGGGCACGACCCGTTGAGGAAATGTTGCCTGATTTGACCAGTTCAGCCCAGAAATTCCAGTTTTGACCTTTTTCGACTTTCTGAGGTTAATGATGATCTTAATGGATGTAATTGTGACACTTTTTGGATACTTTTACTCTTGTTTAACTCTTCTATAAGAAATTTCTCATGTAAAGGGTAAAAATTGAATGTATGAACTGATTTCCAAGTTTATAGAGGCAAGTTGTTTTGACTGCCTATTTTATAGTGCTTAGTTTAGAAGTTGTTCAAACTACTCCTAGGATAGTGAGCTCGACCCATGAAAGCAGGGAAAGAGGTTAGATCATCTATATTATGTACTTTCTTACTCATTGTGATGGTTGGACTCTTGAGAGAGCAGTAGCTCATTGTATTATCTCTTGTATCTCTGCAATTTTTGGCAAGGAAGACCAGGGTTTTGCAGTCATCTTTTGGATTCTTGTGGACTCATGTGTTGATGGTGTGTTTCTTCAGTCATTGTAAGCTTTTTTATGTGTTTCATTTTCCTTCTATACTTCTGCATATTAAACAAATGAAGTGATAAAGTAAGAATTCATGCTTGTCATGCTCTGCTTTTAAGTTTGTTTAATTTTGATGTTTTCTACTCTTTAAAGAGAATTCAAATTCATTGTTCGCTCTCTTTAGCCTTCTCTCTTTCATTCCTGACCATTCACTTCAGTCAAAGACATCAGCACGGCCTCCTACCTCGCCCCAAAGACTCCCTTGCAGAAACTGTGTCCCATCCCCGCAGCCAAATTTGCCCTCTCCTCAACATGCCACCAAAAACCCAAAAACCCCAAAATCAAACTCTTTTATCAGTTTACTAGCCTAATATCAGTGTTACTTTGTTGGTCATCTCCCTAATTGAAAATTTTCCAAGAGAGACCGGAGAGAGCCTTCTCCTGCCCCGTACGGCTAGCTACGAGGCTGAATGGTTTGATGTAGCTTTGAGATTTGCCTTTCTCAGCCTGAGGTGAAATGTCAAATGCTAACATACTGGCGACCATACTGGGGAGAAAAAACTTGTTTGTGGGTTGATGTCTTTGTTTCATAAGTCTTAGACGGAGCCTGAAGTTATGCGAGGGAGCCTTCGAAAACGCTCTTGCTTTGCATCAGTTCAAGTAGATAAACACTGCTTCAGTCAATCTCCGTGAGCTTGTGAACATAGCACTTCATTTGCATTTCACCCCAGTACATGTATCAAGCTCAGATCTGATGGTTGATGGTGGACACCAATCAGACACTTGAAAGGCTGAAATCATTCACCTCGCGACTCTAAATCAGTTTTGAGATCAGATCCAAAGACTCCACTGGAGAATGATCCCGACCAGCAGAAACATGAAAGGACAACATGGACAGATCAGGTACTCAAGTTGGAATTTCATCCAAGACATTTTGTTCTTTGTCATAAATTATTTCTTCTCTTTTCCCAAGAATGTAAAGAAGGCTTTGCAAAGTATATTATGCTTGAGAAGAGATCCTCGGCCTGCAGTTGATTCTTTCCCTTTGAAATGTGTGAAAACCAAAGATTTGCATGCCTTCGAGCTAGATCAAGATCCTGTTTCCGAATTTTGTGATTATCATCTTCGAATTGATGAGCCCCAAGAGACCAAAACTAATTCTATATCTGTTGTACATATCCATACACCTTGTAAAATTCCAGATCGGTATAAACCTCTTGTTTTACCTTCTGTTCTCCATGCTTTCCCCAAAAACTATGATCTATACTTGCCGAGGTTTGATGGTGAATGTAAGAATGTCAACGCTGAGCAACATGTGCAGAATGTTGAGAATTTTCTAGATCTTTTTGAATTTGATGATGAAGATGTTAGTATTAGGCTTTTTTCTCTTTCTTTGCAAGCCAAAGTGAAGAGTTGGTTCAAAACCCTGCCTGATGCAAGCATCTCAGATTTCTAGTAGCTCGTCAAAGTTTTTCTCGACAGGTGGATGATCGGACAAAACCTTTTCTTAATTGTAGAAGAGTATAACCAGCTGAAAATATTGCCAGGGGAGACAGTACAACAGTTTTCAGCCATATTTAACCAAGTTTATTATTCAATGCCAGCTGATATAAGGCCTTCTTCTAGATCTGCTCTCTTGCACTATCCGGGTGCCTTTGATCCGGAGATGGAGTTTCAGCTGAGAGAAAGGGATATTGCAACGCTTCATGAGATGAAAAATAGTGCAGTGAATGTAGAGGTGCATTTGCTGATCCGAAGGGCAAGGATGAAGGAAGAAGAGATGAAAAACAAAGATCCGGCCGAATCAACATCTCTAGAGATAAAGCTTGAAAGCTTGGTAAGTGCAGTGGAAAAGATGATGGACAAGATCAACGCAAGGAATGATGATTATGTTCTAGCTCATGGCTCGCTGATTGAAGAAGAACAAGTTGCTGATCCAAAACATTTTGTTTCTTATCCTAGTTGTCATAGATCTGATAATGATTGTTTATAGATCATTGTGAAGAAGAGAGAGATGTTGATATGATGTGTATGTTTGATGATGATTTACCTCAGTTTGATCAGTATGATGATGATTATGTTCTCCAAACAGAAGCCAATCTTGCAGACAAATCAACAGCTAGTTTATGGGAGGAAAAAGTTCATTTTCAGCAGCTTGAATAAAATGTTCAGCCATCACATATCAGCTATGACATTGATTAGGAAAGTGCAACAAATTTTGAAGTAAATGAAGGATCTTTACCTTTTTGTTTTGATTCGTTTCATTTCATCAGAGATAACTACCATGCAATCAGAAATCAAATGTCAACAAGTTTTGATTTGAAACATATTGAGAGCAATGAGAACCTTGTACAAGACTTCTCATATTCAGATTTGCAACCCCCAAAAGCCATTGATTGTCAAGTTGCAGCTGAAGACTTAGAAGTGGACACACATGACTTAATGATTCAAGGTGACTCTGTACCATTCTGTTTTGAATCATTTCAGTTTTTGAAGGGTAGATTGCATAGTCAATTTTCAAATGAACAGCCAATAACAAATCAGCAATCTCTCAGTGTTAATGTTGAGGATGAGACAGATAACAAAATTCTTGAGCAGCCTGTAGCATCAAATTTGCAGCCACCAAATGAAATTGAAGGGAAGATTACAGATGAAGTTGTGGAAGATGAAATACATGATTTGATGATGCAGGAAGATTCTATACCCTTTTGTTTCGAAGCATTTCAGTTTATAAGGTAGAATATTCATAAAATCTCTCAAGAAAAAGATGAACATCTAGAAGGATGTCATACATTTTCAATGGATACATTGCAGCAGTCTTTTCAAGTTTTTCATGATCCAATAGCTGATGTTTTGAATGAGGTTTGCAGTCAAAGTCTTTATCCATTAACTACATGTGAGCTTGAAACATGTGCTGATATGAATTTGATCCGAAAGCCAGTTTCTTTGTCATTTTTAGCAGAGGTCTCGTCACAAGGCTCAGATCAAAGTTTGCATTCATGGTATGAGGAAACGAGAAGTAATCTATTAGATGAGCTAAGTTCCACTGTGCTTGAATTTCATGATCCTTATGCAGTGTTATTGGAGGTGGATAGAGAATTCATATCATTCAATGGATCTGTTTCTAAGTTGTCATGGGAGTTGCCTTTCAGTAGTTCTCTCTTGTTGTTCATAAGTGAGCACTTGCGGAAAATTCGAACAACAGATGGAATACTTACTTGGTTGCATTGGTTGTTTCATTTCACTTGATCAGGTGATGAATGAAATTGTTAGAGTAGGTTTTAATGAATAAGCTCCACTTTGAGCATCATTTCCAGTTTGTCAGTTGTGTTTAAGTATTGAGTTAGTGTTTAGTTGAGTCATGAGTCCTTTGTGAGTCAATTTTCAGTCTTGCTGTTAAGCTAGTTTGTCTCGGTTTTTAGTCATGTATTTCAGCTTGAAGTTTTTGACTCCATTGCCCAATGGATAACGCACTGGTCTGCTCTCCCAGAGGTCTAAGGTTCTTGGCACCTCCAAGGAGCTACCATCCCCATTTGAGCCAATGTTAGAGTTGGTCTAGTAGCCCTCCATTAGCGATCAAAACTCTTTGCATTTGCATAAGTAGGTGTCTCATCAGTGTCATCTCATTGCATTCCATTAGGCATGCCATAACCCTGATGGAGGAGCCAGTATCTTTATTCCCCTCTTGGCACTGCTGGATCAAGTTGTTTCAGTCAATAAACTCTTTCAAGGTTACTTGTCTTGTCTGGAGGTCAAAAGTCCTAGGTCTAGGGTTTAGGTTCATTTTGTCTTTGAGGTCATAGGTCTAGGGTTTAGGTTCATTTTGTCTTTGAGGTCATGTCTTTAAAAGTCAATAAATTCCCAACAGGCCAGAGGGATGACTATCACAGTATTTCTTCAAAATATTTCATCTTGTATAACTAATTTTTTACCTTGGATTTAAAAACCCTGTTTTTAAAGACAAGGTCATTTTCTCATGTTGTGAAAGGTTGTAAAAATTCATCGAAATTCAGTATGCAGCCCTGGTCCCCTTTGCCAAGATTCCTTAGAAGCTATCCCTGCAAAAATTTTCAAGAAAAAGCATCAGTTCAACCAATTTCAGGACAAAAGGAAACCACAAAGTCAGCAGCATTCAAAGTTTAAAAATTGTCACTTATAAACATTAGAAAGAGGGTTTGAGGGGAAATTAATTCAAATCAAGCCTATAAAGCCCCTCTCTCCCTCCATTTGATCATCATTTGCCTCATAACAATAGTGAAAGGCGATTTGGAGACAAAATCGGGCGGAATTGCAGAGAGGATCCGTGCGCGACCTGTCCACAGCTGTGCGCGACCTGTTGGGTGGGCGCGACCCGTCCAGGGGGTCCCAACAGTTGCAAAATAACACGGGCGCGACCTCTTGGGTGTGTGTGACCCATTTAGTCTGCACGCGACCTGTCAGGAGTTCACCTACAACAATTGCTTATAAACTTCAAAAAGACCCCAAATTTCCTCAAGTTTGCAGGTAGGCCCTTAATCATTAATGTTTTTTGCCTGCTAAAGCAAAATAATCATGGAAAATTGCATAAATGCTATCAAGTTGAAATGGGAAATTCATGTGTGTTTTGCTTACAAATGTCAAAGTGCAAGTAAGGCTGGGGTTTTGTTTTTGCTGCTCAAGGTCATCCCTTTTCACCCCCATTTTCCCCCACATCTCATTACCATCTCCCTTGTCATTTTACACCTTGTTCATGCTTCAATTGTGCCTAGGTAAGGTCATTTACCTCTCCTAGGGTTTTGAAGGAAATTTCTCTTGGGCGGCCAAATCATCAGCAAAACTCATATCCTGATGTTCATACACCTCCCCCTATCCTTAAAGTACCTTATAAAACACTTCCCATCCCTTAGATCCGCCAAATTCCTCATTTTTCCACAAACCCTAGTTTCTAGCTACAACTTGGCAATTTTCTAGGTTGGGTCTGTGTTTTGCCCTTTTGGATCCCTTCCCCTCACTCAATCTCTGAGATTCCACTTTCCCCTGCTTCCTAACATCCCTCCCCACTCCCACAAATTTCCCCAAGAATTTAGAAGCCCCCTATTCCCTTCATCTCGCTTCATTTCGACAGAATTCCTTGTTTCACACATCGGGACAAGTCGCACTCAAATGATGCTTCAGA
>APFE030495269.1:1112-13084 GCA_000404065.3 Pinus taeda | reverse complement strand
CCAAAATTGCCTTTCCCCAATTTTCCACCAAAACCCTAAAAATCCCAAATCAAACCTTTTTATCAGTTTACTAGCCTAAAATCAGTGTTCTTTATTGGTTATCTCTGCCCGTTGAAGATCTTTGCCGAGATATATCGGAGAGAGCCCTCTCCTGCCCCGTAGGGCTAGCTACGAGGCTAAGTGGTTTGATGTTGCCTTGGAGTTTACCTTTTTCAGCCTGAGGTGAAATTTCAAGCGCTAACAAAATCAACCATTTGATTTCCATCTCTAGGAAAAAACTGGATATTAAAAGCTAAGAAAAAGTTCTCAATCATATCCCATACCTCATTTCGGTAGGCTTTCAGTCTTCGATGTTTGGTTTCGCATTGACTTCAAATTTGTTTCACCACCAAATATAAATCCCCAAGCACTCCCAAGCACCCAATGTTGATATTTATGGCAGCTTGCATACCTAGTAGCAAATCTTCATATTCAACAACATTATTTTTGGCTTCAAAATCCAAATTGAAAGAGAGAAGGGTCAAGCTTCCTTCTGGGAATACCAACAAATAACCTACCCCATTTCCTTCCCTAGAATAAGAACCATCAAAGTATAGCTTCCATACTTTGTAACACACTAGTGATTTTTGGTCTAGTCGGATAGCACATGCCACCTGTGTCTTATCCATAATTTGATCATCTCCTCTAATAGCAAATAAGATAAATCTTTCTCTTTACCATACACAGAGGCATTATTTGAATAGTTGATCCTTGTAACTATCCTCACACATATCACTTCTCTATATAATCGACGCTCTTCTCCACCAAAAAAAGGAATGGTAGCATATGTTAAATCCATTTTAATGGATCCTCCAATCCCCATGATACGGAAAAGAGAATACCAAACCTCGTAGTGATATCAACCACTATAACATTCATTACCACACTTTTTGCAAGGATCTCAACCAAATTGACCACCAGGTATTTAATCAACCCTAGACATTTTACTCTCTTGGAGTCAAAATAATACAAATCTTTATATTATCTTGTTATTTGCATCCCCATTTGCTCCATAAAAAACAATGGCATTGTTATTGGGAAAACTAGTGTCCATTCAGAGCTGCTAGTCCCACAAAGATGGGTAGCTATCTTAGAAACAAACAAACTAAAGTTACTTTTGTTTTCCTTTATGCGACATAGATGAGAGATAAGAAGATAGTACCAACCTCAGTATTTTGCTTGGCTCCTTGCTTGTTTCCTCCCTCCTTTGACAGATCTTTGCCACTCCTTTTTTACTTGTCCCGCTTCAAAGAACACTTGTAGAGTCAAAGAAGCATAATACCACCAAAGCATAGAGATCTATAACCATAACCAATATAGGATCAGATGTATATTAACCATACAAATGCATATATCAATACAAGATTCAGATATACACAAGAATATGGAGGAAAACTCAAATAGCTTTATTTATAGAAGTAGTAGAAGAGAGGATTACAACCCATTGGTCTGACCCAGTTCCATCCTACCAGCATGAAAGCCCTCTTCACCACATGAAAAGCTTAGATCACCCAACAATACAATGTTGCACAGAGAAACCAACAACACTTACAAAATACAAAATTCCAGCCTCCGGATCTCTAGGATGAGGGATCCATATATAGATGTTTGCAGGTGGGTGAGTCAGCTTCTGGGATTTTGATTAGTGTCCTCTCTCTGATAGTTCTTGGTTCCACTTGGAGACTCATGATCTCTTACTCATCCCTGGGCAAATTCAGAGAGGCAAGTGTCAAATGGGCAGTTTCTAGAAGATTCTCTGGGTTTCCACCTAGGCAACTGCCTCTGCCAATTATCTTCTCTCGCTGATCGCACCCTACAGAAGGGATTTTTAGTATGCATCGCACTTTTTGCATGTGGTAGGTGAGATGCATCACACCCTTAGCACTGAGTAGTCTATATGGTCTACTTTTGACCAGTTCTGAGTAGTTTTTCATAGAGAACTTCTAGGAGATGATGTAATCAGCTGACCTTACTTCTTTAGGGTATGAAACAACACTTTTAGGGACTTAGAAGCCCTTGGTTTTATGGACATATGTGATTGTGGTTGCAGTGCCCAAATATGTCTATAACAGTTGCCCCCTAAAGCATGAGGTCGTAAATCTTTTTGATGTCGGGTGAAATGCTTTATCATGAGGATCCGAGGTTTTTTCGAATTGGAAGGTGACCTGTAATAAGATACAATACAATACATTATCTTCATATTATTTTCATGATCTAGTTGAGGCGGGCATTCCCATGCTCAGCTTTATAAATTCATTTTCATGTACATATGACAGACAACCGTCTGTATGACAGACTGATGATTCTGGTAGAGCCATCATCCTTTGGCTTGGATGATTGTCTGTGCAACAATGATGTACATTTGATGTCTTTATTTTCCTGAATATATCACAGCCTGGATGGATGAAACTAGATCTAGGGTCTTCAAAACTCGTTCAATATTTGCCCAAAGTACAAGTCGATCCATGTGAAAAGTTGTTCTAGTGTCGAACATGGAATGATATTGCCTGATTACCAGCCAATGATGTAAGCTGTTAACAGGTGTGAGAGGAGTCACCGATAATGATAACGACCCTCAAGGTATTGTAGTACAATTCATATGGTGTGAATACATGAGTCGATGCCAAACAACACACAAAATATTTCGATCAAAGGCCAATAATGTAAACCTGTCGCTGGAAGTGAGAAACTTTCCATTAAGGCATGCAAGCTTCAAAGTACTGAAAGGGTTGTTCTTAGGTCGACTTCTTGGATAATGAGCTGATGTCGATAAGAAGGTACCCATCGTAGGAGGGCCTTAATGAATCCCACGTCTATGACACAGAACGGAGAAAATGATTTTGTGGAGGTGAAAATGATCTAATGATACAAGGTTCAAGGTGGCGGTCATGAAAGAATGAAGCATGAAGGTATTACAGCGGATGAGACACAAGCTGGGTTGGTGAATCCTCTAAGCGACTTCTCTTGAACATGTCAGCGACACTGAAATGGATTGGTAGCGTTAACCCCAAAAATGGATGGTACAACGAACAAATGGCGATATGATCAGTGAACGGAATAACCCAACCCAACTCAATCATGGCGATGGAGTGAAAGTGTCATGTTCAAGAGCGACCTGCTACCAATAAAGTTTCTTCAAGTTTTCTTCCCAATTTTTCCCTAGTCATTGCTGACCAGTACCTCTTTATTTTTGTCAAGCTTGAGGAGGATAACATATGCTTGTTCTATAATTTTCCCTTCGGGAAAACCCGTCGCTATGTTTTAATGAGAATAGCGACAGTGAAACTCGCTCTTGTCTACATGGACAAGTTTGTCGCTATTGTTTTAACAAGTTTAACGACAATGATAACTCAGTTCTTTTCAATTTTAGAGAGTCTGAAAAGAGATAGAAAGGAAACTCTAGTATTCCTTTTTCGTAATATGATCCCTTAAGTCTGAAAAAGTATAAAATAATACACAAGGGATGAGTTTTCGATAGTTTTAACGAGCCGAACAAAACAAGCGCTCAATCGTTTTGTGTAATGATCCCTCAAGTCCAAAAAAATTAAAATCTAGAGGAGGGATAGCACTTCTGATCACTTTAACGAGCTGGAGAGGCCAATTACTCGGCAATCTTTTCATATTTTACGAGTCAGATGAAAAGAGCTTAAAGGAGACTCGTCTTTGAGGAACAAGTGATATTTTTGGGTAGCAATTGGTTCCAGGTGAGGTTTCAAACTTTTCAATCATGGCAGTGTAAAGAAGATGGCTAATAGAATCACTCGTCGCAGCTGTTCCTCAAAAGGGGTAAACAATCAAATGGAGGCATACGATCAGCTAAAAAAGAGTGGAGGTGGTGGTAAGAACACGACCAAGGTTTAAACACTGATAATTATGCAATCACAATGGTTATTCACCGAAGGTGGGTTCATTTTTTAATGAGCTTAAACTCTGGTGGAACATGTTCTCATTACTAGGTTTATTTTTTAACAAGCTTGAACTTCGCGTAAAACTGCTCGTGATAATTGCCAGAGATGCTCGATCCAACGTTAACACTATGTTCTCTTGACGGTCGTACTACTTGTTCAATTACTCCATCAAACTAATTATAAATGAGAATACATGCTTGAAAAATGAGTTTTAAAACTAATACTTTACTCGAATTACGTGAAAAGTAACTTAAAAGTGGTTTTTACCCCTCATTTTACCATTTCATTTGAATTTGGGTTTGTTGGAGCTTTGGAGGTATTTTCCCCGTCGATTTTCATCAGTTGATTCTAGGGGATTGTGTGGACGATTTTCGGCGCCGTCTAGACCAGGTAGGAGCTAAACCTGAGCTCTTCAATTGCATTCTTTCCTTTTTGAATTCTAAGCATGTTTTCCTGCTTTTCTAAGCCTCTGAGGTTTGAAAAATTCTTTATGTCCCCATCACACCTAGTATACATCGAAAGGTGCGATGCATGCTAAGCTAGCCATTGGCCAGTCAGTATGCATCCCGCCCAGTACACAGCTAGGGTGCGATGGGCGCAAGGAGGAAAGTTTTTGCACTGATTTTTCATGGAAATTTTGCCTTTTTTTCCAAATCAGGATCCTAATTCTTATCTTCTTTGTTTTTCAGAGATTCATTGAAGAAAAATGGGCATTACATGGCGTGAACATGACCATGAAGAAGAGGACATGGTTTCCTTACATGATCCGGGTACAGTTACTGCATTGCGGAACTATGGCTTGCTCAAGTTCTTCCGCATATCTAGCATGAGGCAACAAATCAACTTGTTGCAATATTTCCTCGATGCATGGGATCCTACCAATCAAGTGTTCCAGATTAGGGGCAAATCCATCCCTTTGACTGTTGAGGACATCTACTTCTTGACCGGTTTATCGAGGCGTGGTGCCCCTCTCTCACTATCAGGTTCAGCCGTGGGGGCGAGTCCGTGAGGGATTATATTCGTTGATACTGTAGAGAAGGATCTCAGCCGAGCAAGGACGTCAAGATCAATATCCAAGATGTCACTGATTGGTCCTTGAGGACTATCTTATTCACCTTTGCTAGATTGGCTGGTAGTGCGGCCCTTCACTTGGCCAACAGGTCCTATATGCAGTATGCCTTGGAATGCCTCGAACCAAAGGTATTCAACTGGTGTGATGCAGTACTTCCTGTGATAAACGAATAGCTTACCAAGGTGAAAAATGGAAGATCCAAGAACTTTGGTTATGGTTCTATTCTGACCGCTTTCGCCTTGGAGAAGATCCCACTGATGCAGCCGCAGTACATTTCACTTAGCCTACCACCACTGACTGAGCCATGGATGCAGAGATGAGTTGAACTTATGGCCAGACATGCTAGTCAATCGCGGGTTTCATTCTGTGATGCCTTCTTCGAGTGGTTCAACCGTCAGCAGACAATTTATGCCGAGTATCCATATGCTGGGTTGGATTTCCGAGGTGACCCAGATTTGGTGCTGCCGGCTGGTGAGCAGTGGGGTGTCATAGGTAAAAATCTCTGACCATATCTCTATTTATTGATTTTATAATGCTCTTGTTCTTTTTCCTTTTATATCAAGACTAATCATGTGCGTGCAAATATCGGACGAGTGCGACCAGTAGTGCGCCCGAGAGTAGCAACTGTCGTTCCAACAGGAGAGGCTATAGGGAGGCCTATCCTTCACGATCTAGACGTAGCCGAGACCCTTGCAGTGTTGCAGGATTAGATCGAGGGTCTCACCCTTGGTATTCAGGTTGTGAGGATCGACAATTTGCCTCTGAGATTACAATGCCATACCACTGGCGTGCCAAGCTGATGGACTAGGCTCTCACGCATGATTGCACAGGCAGTGACTTGTTATCACCAGCATCATTAGTCTAGGGTGCCCCCTTGCATTTTTAGTTTTTGGGTCATATGACCAATTTTGTTGTGGACATAGAACACTATGTACAAACTATAAACAGTTATATATATTTTTGTTTTTCGGAGCTTTATTTTGGTTAAGTTATATGATCCTAAAGCAAATATTGATGAAATGCTTTTCTTTTATAAATGTTGCAAATGTCTATCTAACACATAATTTTCTAATGAATCAGTTAATGTGTTTAAGTTTTCTGGAAATGTGTTGATATTGAATAGAATCAAACTGCCTTTCCAAAATCTTGACCCTTAGGAACATACGATAGATAGTTGAATTCCGAACGGAATAGATACCGGTAAGCTGTAGAATGACGAGTTGTGAGTCTAGCCTGAAGACAAGTCGGCCTATGCCATGCACGATAGCATCAGAGAGGAGCTTTATCGACGCGCTATATTTAGCGTTGTTTTTCGTCGATCGACCAATACTTACCCCTATGAAACTCACTAACTCATCGCTTGGATCAAAGATGGCCCAGGCTACAGAAGATAGGGTCCGCGTACTACGACTTGCTCCGTCAGCGTATCCAACAAATGATTCCAATAGGTTAGACATATGCAACAAATGCAAAACTGGATTACCTAACCAAAATGATCACTCTTAATGAAAACAAAAATGTAACAAAAGCATATGAAGAGGTTACTACGCTTCGTCAAGCATAGTAATGCTTAAGGTACACGATAGTGGAATCCCATCGTAATCTACTAGCTCGTAGGCTCCTTTTGCTAATACACGTTTAACAATATACGGACCCATCCACAAATACTGGAACTTACCTGCTCCCAATTTATCGGATTCTTGATCATAAAGTAAGACCAGGTCACCTTCTGAGAAGACACAGGGTTTGACATTCTTGTCAAATTGTGCCTTGACTCATTTCTTACGCGCTTCGTTAGCCAAGGTAGCGTCACGATGGGTTTCATCCAGTTGGATTAATTCCAAGAAACAAGCCTCTTCCTCTAAATTTCCAGGGAGAAGGTCGACTGCGAGCTTAAGAGATGAAATTTTGCACTGAACTGGTAAGACCGCTTCCAGGCCATACACCAGCTGAAAGGGTGTGAATCTGGTTGCATTTCTTACCAATGTCTTGTAGAAATTTTGAATAATATGACACTTATTCACAGAGATTATCCAGATTATACACTAATTGTGAAATCATGCATAATACATAACCTCCTCTACATTGATCGTCAATTTAGCAGTATTAAGAAACATTCACATGCGCACATTGAAGTATCAATCACACATATCAACACAGTATGTACCCGGGGAAAGCATAAAGTTGAAAACCCCCAACTATCTATATATTATATTGATTGAGAATATGTAACAATACATAGTACAATACTCTCACAAGTACTCAGTACTATCTCCACTTGTTACACACAAACTAGCTCAGATCTGAATCAATCACAGGTTCAAATCTCCACCTGCTGCTTGCCTGCCTCCACTGCACAATGCTTTGTTAAAATCACATGAGAATAGGATATAATCATTTGGTATTGGCCCACACTGTGTAGTCCTCATTGGCATAACTCAATCCCACTGATTGTGCAAGATCTCATGCACAACTATAATCACAACTGATAGCAATCTCAACCTCTAACACCTGTCTCTGTTAAACTGTCCATGCACTAAGTTAATTGATGTAGTCTTGAGTTAGTTTATGAGTTAATAATTAGTGAATTAATTAATAACTAATTCACACCACTCAACACTTAGTCTATTGATCAGTTAGAATAAATACAACTAGTTCAACTAAGTCAAACTGAACACAACTCCATTAACTGCTCATCCAACTCCACAGAACTCAATCACTGAAGTCCTAACTGAAGTCCTCCATGCAATAGCTCAAGTAACCCATAAGAACCATGTATTTCCTTCTGGCTGCTGCATGTGCCAAATCCGTAGCTCGAGCTGAAGTGCTCCAAGAGAATAAGATAATGTTTATAGTCCAAATATTATTAAGAGCTAATAATATTCGACAGTTCTATTTTTAGCCTGGCAGTCTAAAAATAGACTCCGCCCATATGTCTAAAAATAGAGGTCCATCTATTTTTACCAACATGACCAATCATCCACAAATATCATCCTACAACTCATAGACCATGATCCATATGTCTAAAAATAGACTTTGCACCAAAAATAGCCTGTGGGCCCACTTAGTGAAGGCGTCTTCTTTTCACTAAGCTCCATCATCTTGTTGCATTTTCAACACTCCCTCTCAACAAGATATGGATTATCTGCAACCCCTATCTTGCCTCTGTGGTATTTGAATTTGCTCCTGGTGAGCGCCTTCATCAAGATATCAACATCCTGATCCTCCGTGGGAATATATGAAAGTAACATGATTCTCCGATGCACACAATCCCTGATATGATGGTACCTGCTGTCAATGTGCTTGGATCTATCACGAAATACTGGATTAGCTGAGAGTTTAATGCAACTCTGGTTATCACAATAACTCACAGTAGGCTCCAAGTGTGACCCGAACAACCCGACCAGGATCTTCCTCATCCATATAGCCTCGCATGCAGCCAAACTTGCTACCATATACTCGGCCTCTGTTGAACTGAGTGCCACGGATCTCTGCTTCTTGTTGTACCAAGAAACTGTTGTCGACCCGATACTGAAGATCCCTCCAGATATGCTCTTTCTGTCTGTTGGGCTCCCTGCCCAATCTGCATCCGTGAAGCCACATAGCTTCACCTCATCCTCCTGTCTGTACCACAATCCATACCCCGATGTGCCTCTGAGATAACGCAATACATGCTTTCCTGCCTTCCAAAAGAGCTTGGTTGGCTTAACCATAGCTTGTGAAAGCTAGTTAATAGCATAGCATATATCGGGTCGTGTATTGACCAGATACATAAGCGACCCCACCAACTGTCGATAAACAGTGGCATCCACTACCTCCGCTGAAGTAGCATCCTCCTTCCTCCAACCTCCGGGAAGAGGAGTATCAACAAGCTTGCAGCCATGCATGTTGAACTTCTCCAGTATCTCCCGGGCATACTTGCCTTGAGAAACAAATAGTCCATCACTGCGCTGCCAAATTTCCAATCCCAGGAAATAATGAAGGAGGCCCAAATCCTTCATCTCAAACTCTCTAGCAAAATCTTCCTTGCATGATAGTATCAACAACTCATCTCCCGTCAAAATCAAATCATCTACATAAAGAACAATGATCAGCAACTTACCCTCCACCACAATCTGGTATAGGTTAGGATCCGCCTCACTCTTGGAGAATCCAAGTCCGGTGAAATAACTGTCTATCCATGTGTACCAAGCACGAGGTGCTTGTTTCAACCCATACAGCGCTCTCTTGAACCTGCACACATGCGACTCGCTGCTGAAGATCTCGAAACCTTCAGGCTACTCTATGTACACCTCCTCCTCAATGACTCTGTTGAGGAACACAATCTTCACATCCATTTGATGGATGTGCCACCCCATCTGCGTTGAGAGAGCAAGAATCGTCCGTATGGAAGAATACCTTGCAACAGGTGCAAAGGTCTCCTCATAATCGATCCCCTCTATCTGTGAGAAGCCTCGAGCAACAAATCTTGCCTTGTACTTCTCCACACTCCCATCAGTTGCTTGCTTCACTTTGTAGATCCATCTCAAACCCACCACTGATTTCCCCTTCGGTCTTGGGACAATCTCCCATGCACTGTTTCTGACAATCGAATCATACTCTTCCACCATAGCATCTACCCATGCGAGATCCTCCATAGCTTCCTCGAAAGAGGATGGCTCATTCACGACACATTTTCTCACAAGAGCCATGTATCCAGTGTATCGATCAGGTGACTGTCTCTGTCTGCGTTGTGTTGTAGGTGGTCCTACAACCTTCTCTGCATCTTGAGCCAATCACTCAGCTTCTGTAGTGCACTTTTGCCCTCTGATGGTTGGCGATGCATGAGTGGTCTCTTCCACTCCATGAACTTTATCTTGTGGTTGTCCACATCCTGAAGCTCATCCTTAGGAACTAATAGCTCAATATCTGCATGCAAGTGTGGCTCCCTCTCAAGCGAACACTTCATGGGTTTCTCCTCCTGAAATTTGATATCCCGTCGCACAACAGTCTTGCGACTATTTGGCAAATACACACGATAGTTGTGGGGCATATCGGTGTACCCCACAAATATCCCAACCTCTGCGGTCAACTCCAGCTTCTTCCTAGCATCCTTCGTCACATGCATGTAAACAGGAGAACCAAAAATCCTCAAATGGGAAATATCAGGCCTCTTACCAGAATAAGCCTCCTCGGGTGTACTCATGCCAAGTATCTTGTGAGGACAATGGTTCTACACATATACTGCAGTATTGCATGCCTCCACCGACAAGTGAAGGGGTAGGCCCTGATCATGCAACATCGCCCGTGCAACACCCACAATCGTTCTATTCTTTTGCTCAGCAACCCCATTCTACTGTGGGTTATGGGGAGCTATGAGCTCTCTTCGAATCCCTTTTGCGCTGCAAAAGTCCTTGAACTCGCCAGAGATGAATTCACCACCATTGTCGCTCCTAAGAGCCTTCACCTTCTTCCCCGATTCCTTTTCGACCAGTGCTTTGAACTCACAGAACTTTGAGTATGTCTCGCTCTTCTTCTGCATAAAGAAGATCCAGCACTTTCGAGAGAAATCATCAACAAAGATCACATAGTACTTGTGTTTTGTTGTCGAAGCTACTGAGAAAGGTCCACACACGTCTATGTGAATTCTCTCAAGGATCACCGTGGCGTGACTATCCTTCTCGTGAAAGGTGGCTTTCACAAATTTTCCCAAAGTACACCCCTTGCACTGATCTAACTATGCAAGAGTGCCTTTAGGAAGCCCAATAGAAATCTGCTGTAGTATCTTCAAGGCTCCATGGTGAAGGTGGCCCAATCTCCGGTGCCACAGCTCGCCATCATCCCGGCTCACCACTCCTTCTGCCTTGCATGCCATTGTTGCACAGCCATCTACATGCAATTGATAAAGGTTCTTGACTCGAACCCCTATCTTTTGGGTTTCTCCAGTTGTCTTACTGTGTAGGAAAGCCTTTCCCTCGCTGAAGACAACATCATATCCCTTGTCTTCTAACATCGCCAAAGAGATAAGATTCTTCTTCAATCCTGGAACATGCATCACTTCCTTCAATACGAAGGGTTTACCAGACTCCCTCTCAAAGGAAATGGTACCGATACCGGTCGCACTGTATCTACTATCATCGCCCATCTCGATGTGCACTCCAAGATCTTTCTCATCCAGATAAGAAAACAAATCTCGATCTTCTGTCATGTGAAAAGACACACCATTTTCCAAGAACCATACCAATCCCATCACACTTGATACCAAGCATGCGATCAGCAAAAAATCTAGCTCAAACTGCGAGGCTAAGGCCTCTCCCGCTACAGATCCAGTAGCTTGCTTATTTTTCTTCTTCTGCGGACAATTTGTGGCATAATGTTCGTGCTAGTGACAGTGAAAGCAGTTCACCTTGGACATGTCCTGCTTCTTGCCTTTTGCACTGGAATGAGAAGCTCTCTTGTTCTTCCCCTTCTTTGCGTTGGCATCCAAAGCGTAATTTTCTTCATCAGATGCCTTTCATGAAGATCCGTCCCTGGTATTCTGCCTGATCTCCTCTTGCACAAGATCAAACCAAAGTCTCTCCCATCCTGGCAATTTCTCCCAACAATTGACAGAGTCCCGATAGGGATGCCAACTCTTCAGAAGACCAAGGAGAGCTAAGCTCACCAAGTCCTCATCATCGACAGTCACCCCCAAACTTCCCAGCTCATCCCAGCATTGGGTGAACTTCATGAGATACTTGGGCATACTGTCTCCATTCTCACACTTAATGTTTATGAGTTTATCCTTGAGCGCCAACTTCCTCTAGTCTCTCTTGCTTTGGAATAAATCTGTCAATGCTTTCCACATCAAGTATGGAGAAGCCTTTCCATGCAGGCTGGATACAATGTGATCCTTGACGCCCTCCAACAGAATCCTTCGACACTTTGCTGTCTTCTTTTGCCAAGCCTCAACTTGAGCAGCATCAGTAGGCTTT
>APFE030495253.1:58347-118048 GCA_000404065.3 Pinus taeda | reverse complement strand
ATAATAATACACACATCAATTCTCAATATTTATGCAAATTTCATTTCTAGGTAAGTGTCAAACTCATGTTTAACGTTTAATTAATGTGTAACTGTTGAAACTAATTTCCAAAGATTACTCAAGTCTTTAAATTTTTTAACAATCACACACACACATGATATTTTAAATGTGGAATCACTTTATATATAATATTGACATGTCTAATCTATTTAATATAAGAAAACATCTAAAATTATTATGTCACTAAATTTAAATCGAGTATTAATTCTTATTATTAAATATAAAAATAAAATTTATATAGATATAAAATTAGTAAATTATATTATTTTTTATTATCTTCAAAACATATAAGAAATTAATACCTGTAATATTAAATTCATAAATTTCATGTTTTATAAATATTTTAATTTTTAATTTTATAATCGCAATTATAAATTTATATGAAATTAAAACGTATAAACCAATACTTTTAATTTTTTACAAAATTAATAATTTTCATATTTAATAAGTAGTGTGTAAAAAGTGAATTTCAATCTCGAAATTCAATATCAATATTAATTAAAACGTAAATATTAAATTTAAAAAGGTGAAAATCCAATAAAACAAAATACTGGAAAAAATAAAAACTGTGAATTTACTACCATGTGACTATAGTTTTAAATGACATAATTTTCTTAAATAATGAAAATGATTTGACTTAGCAACAACCACCCACTTTTTTTTAGATGCATGCACTAAAAAAATTCTAAAATTTCTCAAAAAAGAATTCCTCTCCTCTCTTCTCCTCTCTTGAATATTTGAAGAAAATTGAGAGGAAACTTCTTGCTTTTATGAATTTACTTTCTATTGATATTTAAGTAGATGAGATTGTCACTTAAATAATAATAAGCGCAATAGCCCACTTTTTTTAGATTCATGCGCATAAGAAGTGCACTCCAACTCATCCACTGAGATATTGTTTGAAGTGCCGCGTCAAAGTACTCGGCACTCTGCCGCCGGTCAAGACGGAACGGACTAAGGGTAAAAGGTTCCAAATTTCACCGCACTGCCCTGGGCACGTGAAAGTGAAAGGTATAGTATTCAGTGTTAGTGTGTGTATATATATAACCGATGGTCTCGCCTTGAGAGGAAACTCAGGCCTATTACTGGATACAAGATTTCAGACGATCCAACGCAATTGAGATGGAGAGATCCGAGCATGAGGAAGTTGGAATATTCAGGTCCGTGAGGCCACCATTGAATTTTCCGGAGAGATCCGGGTATGGGAAAGATGGAATATTCAGGTCCCTGAGGCCACCATTGAAATTTCCAGAGGATGAGAATACCAACATGGTCTCTTTCATGTTCAGAAATTTGGAATCCTATTCTCAGAGATTGGCTCTGGCAGATGCGGATTCCGGGGAGAAACTGAGTTTTAGGGAATTCAAAGACAAGGTAAGCATGGTGGGTAGTGGATTAAACCAGTTGGGTATTAGAAAGGGAGACGTGGTGCTGTTACTTTCTCCTAATTCCATTTATGTACCTGTTTGTTTCTTTGGGATTGTTTCAATTGGGGCTGTGGCAACTACTGTGAATCCATTGTATACTGCCATGGAAGTGGCTAAACAAGTCAGGGATTCAAAACCCAAGCTAATCATTACTGTCACAGAGCTCTGGGATAAAGTTGAGGCTCTGAATTTACCTGCAGTAGTCATTGGGGCGGATCTATGTCACAAGAGGTTCCCCAAGTCACCCATTATTTCATTTTCTGAGTTCTTAACCATGGGTGCCCAGAGGAACCTACCTGATGTCATTATTAAGCAGACAGAGACAGCTGCCCTGCTGTTTTCCTCTGGGACTACTGGGGCCAGCAAAGGGGTGGTTTTAACCCATAGGAATTTCATTGCAACTGCTTTGATGGTGACCAGTGACCACGAAAGGAAGGGTGAGAGGCATACAGTCTTATGTGTCCTTCCCATGTTTCATGTCTTTGGGCTGGCTGTGATAATGAATGCGCAGCTTCAGAGAGGAAGTACTGTGGTTTCAGTGGGGAGATTTACTATGGAGAGGATGCTGAAGGCCATAGAAGAGTATAAGGTGACCTATTTCCCTGTGGTGCCACCCATTGTGATTGCCATTGCAAAAGAGAAGATGGTGGCACGATATGATCTGTCTTCTCTGAAGGAGGTTATCAGTGGAGCAGCGCCCCTCGGAAGGGATATCATGGAGGAGTGCGCCAAAATAATCCCGCATGCTGCAATACTTCAGGTACACATCCAGCTCCATCTTTTTCCAATGCATTGAATCCAGCTATATTAAATATTAATAAAGTTCTGTAATTTTTTATTAAGCTTTTGTGATGCAAAAAATTTAGTAGAAATTGAATGTAGGAAAATTTTGTCCCATGCTTAAATTTACGTAGTGTTTTTATAGTTTATTTATTAAATTTTATATTATTTTTAGAAATAAATTAGATGAAAAGTTAATAAGTTAATCAGTGGCTTTTCATTTTATTTATTGCATTTCATATTATTTCTCTTAAATGATGAGATAGAAAAGTAATAGAGCAATCAAATGTATTTTATAATTTCATTTATCAACATTTTATTATATTTATATTATTTCTATAAATGACATTAAAATGTGTTGTGTAGTTTTGGATTTCGTTATTTATAAAGATGTGAAGGGTGAAAATGAATGGTTTTAAAAAATATAAAATAAAGATAAGTGATGTTAATAAATTTCTGGTTTATATGAATGTTTCTTTTATTTTATTTAATGAATTTTTAAATAAAACTATTTTTAAAAGATTGTTTAAAATGAATTATATTTTATTCAATGAATATGTGAGTTATGTTTTTTTTGTCTTGAAAATCATGGAAATTTTAGTAAGATTTTGATAAAATCTAAAAGAATTTTTAAAAAATCTAAATCATAATTGTCAAATTTCAAAATTTTGAGTGTTTCGGAAATTTTTAGTAATGTTGAGTTCACTTCCACCATAAAAAAACATGATTCAAACACTATTACTGCAATATTTCTTAAATATTTTTGGCTCAATTTCCAACCAATTTTAACTATTCAAATAACCTGTCTACCTCAATAAACTACACATTTCAAAAATACCCTATGATATTCATAATATAACCCTTGCAAGTAAACGTTAAATGTTCAAGGGAGTCATGGGACTACTAGGAGGGACAGAATGAGGGAATCACGGCACTAGAGGTGATAGAATTTATTAAGAGCCTTTCCTAGAATTCTTGACTCTTTATATCTAGAAAGACCCATTGAGCAACTATTCTTGAGGTTATGTTTTAGTAGCAATAATATCCTTTCCACCCTTATTTCTTTATGTACAACATAAGCTCCATTTCAATGACTCTATGGAATCCATTGCCTCCACTAGGATTTGTCCACAAAAAACCTTAAGGTGTTTCCAATTGGTAATAACCCTTGGTTGAGGGGACTTGATGAGGAGAGTAATAAACATGAGTAACACCAAGTATTTTTTTACATATTTGAAACTTGGAAGCAAGGAACATAAATTTGACAATCCATTTATCAATCCTCTTCACAGCACTATGTAAGGTTGCATCCATAGTTCTTCAAGAGGTGTGGAATGGAAAGCGGGTACCCATAGAAAATTAAAGATTTGGCTTAATCCAAGCCCATTCTTGACAAATTATCAAATTCCATTTCCATTTCAAATTTGTTTGTAATTCTTCATTTAAAGGGTGTTAAGGGCTTGATTCATTTGACCATTTTATAGCTTTAAAGAAGGCATTCATTGACTTGTCACACATGTTTAGCCAATGCATATGAGCTCATATTTGAAACCCCCTTGCTTTGTATGATTCTTTGACTTTTAGAAAATGTACAAACTTGGTTGCTCTAGTCTATAACTACTTATTGTAGGGATAAGGTGCAATTTCTTTTTTTTGTAAGCTTGGTAGGACTACATCTTCATCATGTCCAACTTCTCACCCTGATGGGAGGGGATGGCACAAGATTTGAACCCAAGACTTTCGGTTTGGTGAGACTCAATTTCCCCAACCATTGCCAATTGAGCTAACCCAAGCAGACAAGGTGCAACTTATTTGAAACCAACATCATATTCTCTATTTTTATTTTATGTAATGCACATCCAAGGGAGACCCACTAGGAATTTCCCCTCATTTCAAAGACGGAAGCCAAGATAAATCGATTATTTGTAGTTTTGGCAACCTAACCTAATAGGGACATTGAGTGAGGCCCATAATATTTATAGAGGAAGTCGTTCCAAAATCTTGACCCTACAACTTCCTACTTTTAATTCATATCGCTCAACCACTCGATCTAACCCACTAGGCTCCATATCCTCTATTATAGCCCTAATATTTCTCCTTACGAATATCGCTCGTTGATTCCCATAGTCACGGAGAAAGGTAGTGACATGTTCGATGACATCTTACCAGCTAGATTACCCATCCTCTATCACCTCTAGGAAAATGCATCGAATTCCAAATCCTTTTGATAACTCCAATGCAAGATGCTTGATTTTGATGAGACATGTTTACTAGAAGTCTTGTGTCTTGAGTCTTGGGTTTGGCTAAGCTCTCAAAACTTGAGAAAAAAATGGGTTGGTGATTAGAAAGGGTGGGCTCACCTAGTACTTGCATCGATATATTCTACCCTTATGGTAAAAAAAGAAGTAGCTTTACTTGGACAACATGGTTCTATCTAATTTTTTCAAGATTCTTTTGTCACCCTTTTAGAAACTAAGGAAGGTGAACCGTAATTGAAGAGAATTGTTGTTGCAAAATTGATTGGGGTTACACATTCTAAATTTGGCCTTAAGGTTTTTCTAAGCTATTTGTTTCCATGGGGGAATGGGGAAGATAAAAAACCCTACTTATGTTCTTGAGATTCAACATTGTTAAAATCTCCACAAATCAATGGAGAGGCTTCATGAAGCTTACTAACCATCCATTCCCATAATGTCACTCTTTGTCTACATCATGAATAGTGTAACCCTCACATTATGCACTTCGCTCTTACATTATGCTCATGAATTGACGCCTTCTTACTATTGTGTTAGTCAATTTGACTTTTAAGTTTTAACCTACTTTGTAAAACTTGGGTTCTATGAAAATGTACGTAGTTTGAAAATTTTGTCGAGGGAAAATTTGTGAATTTTTCATTTGTAGTTTGGGTCTCTATTGCAATCTTTCTTGATTGTCCATGTATGTTATTTACTATTTTCTTTTTTCTTTTTTACATCTAATCAGTTCCAACATCTTTGGATTAAGTTTCTATGAAAACCTAAGGTTTCACTAGAAAGAAGAAGAATGCATTATCTAACTATTTAAACATGCTACAACTAGAAAATCATCTCTCTTTTGAATCAACCATTATGTTTTATGTTTATGTATCCCACAAGTAGTTATCCTTGTGTTCTTCGTAAATTTATATCTTCTAAAAATCATATTGTTGTCTAAAATTAACTTTTTTTTCTAAGTGCTAGAAGAAATAATGAAAAAGTTTATATCTTTGATGCAAAATTTCCTATTGCCAAAATATCAATACCGTTATGAAAATATTGTGTTGTTTCAAAATAGTACTTAATTATAATTAGTGAATATGAATCATCAACTATATAGAAGTGAACCAACGAGGCCCTAAATCAATATTCAATAATGTGATACCAAGATGTTTATCTAATTAGTAAAAACTATAAGATGATGAGAGAAACTTATTTTCCCTTTACTGGGTTGGCTGGTTGGGTATATATTTGAAAAAAATATTTCAAAATATTTTGAATTTTTAATGAATCAAAAGTGGTGTTGGAATAGGGTTATGCCCTCACTGAATCTTGTGGCATTGCAACATTGGGAATTCAAAAAGAAAGGAACACTCACTTTGGATCAGGTGGAATATTAGCTCCAGGCATTGAAGCAAAAGTTGTAAGTCTAAAAACAGGGAGGCCTCTTCCTTCTAATCAACGAGGAGAGTTGTGGTTTCGTGGGCCTAATATTATGCCAGGTAAATACATTTCAAATGCAAATTTTCATGTCCATATTATATTGATGCAATATTGATTATGACCTTTCATATTTCTTATAGTTTGTGAAATATTTTACCTCTTCAAGTTTTTCCCTATTATCATTTTCTATGTTCAACTTTGTTAGACAATTGCATTGGTAGATGTTTAGAGGAGATGCTGCAACATGCCAGTGTTAAATTTGTTTGAAAATATTTGATGTTATGATTATAACTTTATACCAATTTCCTTATTTCTCATAATGAATAAAAAAGAGATTTACATATTAATGTTGTTTTCTATTTTTTTTATAGCATAAATTTCAAATTCCCTTAAACATCTATTTTGCATTAAGGATAATACTAACCAGAGTTTATTTATATCATTGGAGTTGGATTTATTGTATCTACTATTTAATATTTTGAATTTAATTTTGGACATTTTTTGTTTGACTATATATGTATAAAACCTTATCAAATTTCAATTTATCTTTATGTCTTAAGAAGACTAACCCTTAGCCAAACAAAATTAGTTTTAATACATAAAACAAAACCATAAATAATAACAAATATATCGAGCTAAATTTAAAATTACAATATTATTATATTATAATATCCATTTAATATCTAATATCCGAATCAGCTATAACCGCTAGAATCCTAATTAAACTGTCATATAATGTTTTGCTTTGCATTAGGTGTCAGGAGGCTTGTAAACCTCAGCTGTTATAGGGAGAACAATCAGACAACAAAAAAGGGTTGAGGCATTAACAATAAAAATGTGAACAGTCTGGAATCATCCAATCCTGTTTTGAATCCTGGGAAGGAGACGAATATATTCCCTTCCATACAACAAAAAATTTCAATGCTGGATTGAGGACATCTCTTGTCCTTCCTCGAGATTATTGGCTACACATTTTCAATCGTAGGGTCTCGTCCAACAAGGTAACTACTCCGTTATTTCTCATGCGGATAGTGGACTCAACCATCATTCTTTCAGCTCCAGCGAGGTTGCTCTGTATGGGCCTGAATGTTCATGTTTTGGTGTTTTTTGATCCTTGCTGCCTTGTTGCTTTAAGTTGTTTCAGGCGCGTCATGGGTTGAGACTGTGGGCACTGAAGGGTTAGCTAAGATTTTTGCTGATCATCGCGTTTGGTAGGTGGAAATTTTCTGGTGTTCAAGCTTCGAGTGTGCTGTCTATCTTGGTTTGTTTTCACAGCTCATATTTTTAACACGTTGTACCAAATTGTTGGTTCTACAAGTGTAGGATTTCCTTGCCTGTGTCGATATTGCGATTCGATGCTCTGATTATTGGTGCAAATTTTCGCACGCTGCAAGGGTTATCTGGTGCAAATACCCTACCTGCCCATCCCCTTGAGTCTTATTCCCCATTTTATTGTCGTCCCCAGGTCTATTGTCGGTGACTTGCTTACAAAATTCTCGTATGTCACCCATTTCAGGCTGGGATTTCCAATTGGCCTGCTTATAGGGTCATGGTGACTTCTCTTCGATGTTTGACCCCAGCTTTATTCTTTTTCCAAGATCTGCCCTCAACAATCAAGAGTGTGAACGAGGGGCTTTAATGAGAAGTGAGTAGTTACACCAACATATTCTACTGGTTAAACACTATTAGACTTTCTTGCTGTAATTGATTTGCCTTTATAACCCTTAGTAATTTTCCTCGATATTTTCAAGTGTTGTAGCAAGTCTTAGGTTATCCTTGACATTTCATAGGCTAAGAGGATGCTCCTATGGGAGAAAATGATTAGGTTCTATGATGAAGAAGGCATGATTTGAACATGCTTGTGAAGGATGACAAAAAAGGGAGGTAAAATTTTGGCTAGAAAGAAGATGAGAGGCAGCCAAAGAAAAGCAACATCATGCATGAAGATTCAAAGAAGGGTAAATTTAGGTTAGGTATCAAAATTAAGTGGTATTATTGTGGAGGGATTGGTCATGATGAGAAGGATTGCAAGAAAACTTAGTATGTTTTCTTCTCATTCAAAGCCTAAAAGGCATTAAGAAGTTATGTTGAAAAGGAGCATGATAGTAATAGTATAAAAAAGGAAGAAAAGAGAGATCATACACACTTTATTACTTCACCCGTTGTCAAAAATACATCTAAGGAGGCATGGTATATAGATTCAGCTGCCATATGGAAAAAAACAAAGTGGTTTGCCTTAGTGGATGAATGAAAGTCTAAGGAAGGATAGTTACTTTGAGACATGACAAGATACACATGGTGAAAGGACAAGAAACAATCCCAATTTAATGTTATTTAATGTTGGAAATTTCCACCTTTAGTACTCTAGAATAATTATAGTAGGGTCTTTTGGGGTAATTTTTTGTTTTGTTTTTGGCATTTCAATGTCAGGTTTTTAGAGGATATGCAGGCAGGCTGAAGTGGTCTCAATGATCCCAAAAATTGTTCTAGAATTGTCATCTTCTTGACATTTATGTAGCAGATGCATCTAGGAGAATCCAAAGATCCAACTTTTGACTTACAATCTAGAATCAGATCCATTAACTGTGTTTAACCTAGTCAAGTATTATAAAATAATTAGCACTGTTATTCTTCTCAAGTTTACTAGTTTGACTTACATATATGATAATTACAATTCACTATTAATCCTACAATAACGTATTAAAGATAATTGCAACTTAAACTCCATGAAGAGTTTTTGTGACTAAAACAATTGTTCATGACACAACGAACATGGCATTTGCTGTTGATGCTCCCTATACACAGGGTCATCTCTCATGGACGACATAAAATTTTAAACAGGAACATTTTATATTTGAATGTACATTACAAACTAGAGGCACGATTACAAATTGAATGTGTATTCCAAACTCTGAAATCATAATAGGAGGACAAGCTTACCAAGAAATAGAACACTTTGGAGTACATCATGAAAGCATCAACAAAAGTCTCACATATAGCACCCATCTTCATGTGAAAATCCATGGCATGAAAATTTGAGATCAGGTTCCAAAAGAAGGAATCTCCATCCAAAACCCCACCAGCTGATACCAATTATGCAAATCTTCTGTTCATCCTATGCAAAATCTATCTACAACCGACTGAAAATTGTCATGGAGGACAAAGTTTGTATTACTGTCTTCAAAATCCTTCAAATCTACACAACATAATTATGAACCCAGGAAAATCCATGATCAGGTACTGGTCAAAATTTTAGGTTTCATGTTGATCAAACAACCATGAAATCATCACTGAAAATTGCTAAAACAAAAGTCCCTGACTTGTAGATCAAATGGGCTCCTAAAAGTCACTTTGCTTAGATGTCAAGCAACCTTATCCTGACCTCAAACCTTGGTATCAAGCAAATTTCTCGCTTGTGATAAATCCTCAACTGTGAAGTTGGCAAATGCAGAAAATTTAAAAGTTAACAATATCTCCATGTAGCGTTTAATTTCTCAATATCGCATTCAAACTCAATGAAAGAATTTCTCAACATATGTGAGGATTTTATTTAGTAGGAAATCTAATTTTTTGTTTTGTTTCACGACCTTCACATATCTAAAAATTGCAACACTCACTACCTTTCTAACAAATGCAAAAGTCTGAAATTTGAAACTACATTATTCTTGCAAGAGTGATATTGGAAACTACATTATTCTTGCAACAGTGACTTATCTGTCATCCATATGCTCTTTTATGGCATTCTGCAGTTGGCTTTGAGATATTTCTAGATCAAATTTTCTTTTAAAACTCTTCTGACTTGTTCAATTATTTGGTGGGTTACTATGGATTTTCTAATTTGTATATTTATCTTTCATCATTTCACCCTTATGGTATCCAAAAGCAACATAAGAAGATGATGGAAACATGTGGTTTTAAATGATTTTTTTAAGTATCACCCCTTGATTTTTTATTATTTTGTGTTATGGATAGGTTGAATGGGCTTTTAGTTGGTTTATATATATATATATATATTATATATATATATATATATATTATATATATATAATAAATATATCAAAATCTCTGTATAATAAACTTCTTCATTGTCCTTTCAGTGAGCTTTTGTGCCATCAAATTAAAATTGAGTGGGACTTGGATTGGCCTTCATCCACACCTAGGGAGATTTTAACAGGTCTCAATGTTACACAAGTTGGATCCCATTGCATTTCCACTAGACCATATACCCATGGGAAAGTGGCTATTATTTTATTTTGTCTTTCCTTTAACTGACAAACTGTAACCCATTATGTATCTTGTATCAGCTTGGAAAAGTCAAATTATCAACTTAGAGAATAATTTGAACCACATTAATGAGCACTTGTAAACTTATTCAAATAACATTTTATCTCTGATGTGCAACTTGAGTGATCCTAATGGTTAAGAAATCTATTTTCTTTTAAGAGATCACAAGTTCAAATTCAAAAGATAAGACATGTACACCTTCATAAACTTTAGTAGCCAAATCATTATACAAGAAAGTTTAAACATCATTTTAGTGTCAAGCTTGAGGATAACTTAAAAATTAGATTATTATTATTTTTAATGTTATCAATATATGATGTTTATCCAAGAAATACCTTCATTCCATTTGTATTTTATCCTTTTTAAAAGATAAAGATGTTAAATTACAATGCTTTGCGTATCGCTCTGGTTAAATGCTTCATGCCCAAGTGGTAGACATTAATTCTAAGAATGTTATTTTGATGAAGATAGTGTGCATTATGATAAAATATATAAAATGTAATCTAACCATGTTGGTTGCAATTCAAGAATTATGTCTAGGTTGAACTACTCTACATATAAGTTCGTATTTTAGCCAGTGTAGTATTTTTAAAATTCTGATATTCTAAAAAGTCTCAAATTCGAAAATACCTGAGATAAGTTATGTAACTTGCAGGATACTTTAACAATCCCAGTGCAACTAAAAGTACACTTGATGAGGAAGGTTGGCTACATACTGGAGATATGGGTTACTTTGATGAGGATGGAGGCTTATATATTGTGGATCGTATAAAAGAAATAATCAAAGTCAAAGGTTACCAGGTAAGCACTATATTCTTATGCGTAAAATATGGAAAATGTTACAATGTGTGAATAGAATATACTTGATATTGATCTTGGAGGCATTATATGGTCTTGTGATTAATATTCTTTTCCAGTGATAGTCATATGTGGAATAAATTATATGTTTAATATTTTTTCCCCAACTTGCACTTAATAATAAAAGGCTCTACAAGGTGAAACATAGGGGCAACTATTAATATAATCACCACTGCCACCTAAACAATTTATTCTCACTTTTGTTGAGCTCTTCTCCAACTAACATGAGTATCCCTAGAAATTAGGATTATGAAAGCTGCAACCATGAAGCTCAAAGGTAATGTTAAGAGAAAATTCTAACAAAATCATGTTTTTGTGTCTTTTTGTAGAATAATGAGAACAAAGGAGTGATAGGAAGATAAGGAACTAGTGACTATTCAATTTTGGGCCAATAGTGTCAAGAGCCCAAACCACTCAACGAATGGTTAAGACACATAGAATTGTTATACATGTCGCATTACACCCGAACTTGTTGTTAAATGATAAAAAAAACTACTTGGAAGGGCCCTCAAAAGTGTCATACTCAACCATGTTATAAAAGTGAGTCTTACCATAGAATATTGTTTCAACCACTTTCAATAAAAAAAAAAAACTAAATTAAAAAATTTATGATCTCCCATACATATATATATATATAAAGTTCCATTATCTCCATCTTTTCAAAGCACATCTATAAAACACCCAAAATATACAAATTTCCTTCGTCATTGTTGGAGGTCTCCCATACGCACAACATATTTACACTTAAAGAAGTAAGTTGGAATTTTGTAATAACAAAACACTCACATATATAATGTGTTGAGCATTATACTTTATAATAGGACTTTTGCGTTGGGGATAGGGAGGTAGTTTATATATATATAGATGGACTTTTCAGGTTTATGGTGACTCTTGAGTTGTTTTTTCTAAGCAATTTTAGTTGTATGATTTGTCCTATGGCTTTAATATATATGAAAATCTGTTTGCTTTTCTAGAGGCACGTGAAGCTAACGATCACATTTGACTGGTTTGTCATTAGGTTGCTCCTGCTGAGTTGGAGGCATTGTTGTTGACACATTCCCAAATTGTAGATGCTGGAGTTATTCCGTATGTGAAATTTTAAGTTTCTATTGATACCTTTATGTTTGAGTTACATTTAGACATGCAGAAGGAAAAACAATAGCATGAAAAATTGTAAATTACTTTGTAATGTGAGTTCCTTGATGCAGCTTTCCTGATCCAAACTCTGGAGAGGTTCCAATAGCATATGTTGTACGCAGCCCTGGAAGCTCTTTGACAGAGAAAGATGTCATGGATTACGTAGCCAAGCAGGTAATAAGAAAATAAGATGTGAATAATTAAATGGAATTTATGATCATATTTTAGTATATAGGTTTCCTCAGATTGATAAGTTGTAAGCCTTTTTGTTTAGTTAAATTACTTAATATAATTTTATCAGTTTTACCAGTCAAATGTTACTAGAAATTTTATATTTACTACTAATCGGGGTAAGGATATGGTTCTAACATAATTCGATATTTTTTTCTTGTGCAGGTAGCGCCATACAAAAGATTGCATAGGATAAATTTTGTAAACTCTATACCCAAGTCTTCTGCAGGGAAGATTCTGCGACGAGAGCTTGTTGCAAAGGCGAAATCAAAGTTATAACCATAAAAATCAAGGATGGTTGTAACATTAATGTAAAGCCCATTTTAAAGTCTCATAGGCATAATGCCCCATTCTTATTGTTAATGGCCTCTTGGCCTCTCTATTCTTGAAGAGCCTTGACATAATAAATAGTTGTATTGTTTATGAATGTATATGGAAAATACAATCAATTGTGTACTTTTTTAAAATGTTAAATATTAAATAATTTCATATATTACTCTCCATTAAAAATGAATAGATTTAGTATTAATAAATATGATTTATATTAAATATAGAAAATGTAATTATGGTATTTGATAAAAATTAGTTCTTCGTATAAAGGAATTTCAACCAACTTAAAAATTATTAAGAATTATTAAAAATATGATCTTGAATATTGTAAATATTATAGTTATATTTTCCTTGTTTAAGTTAATGTTGTTTAATATAAAAGTAATTGTTATAGAAAACATAATTTAGTTTATTTGTACTTTAAAATTATTAAGGATAGATTTTAAGTAGCGTAAACAACATTGTTTACATGTGGTCTTCTTTATCATTAAATTGGAGGATGCATGAGTAAAATGATAAAGAGGACAACATCCAATGAGGAGAGCTCTCATTACAATATATTTTAAAAGACATCTTATTACATGGCTTTTATATTTCCATCTACCTCTTAGGAACATTCTAAATTGGTTGCAACCAAATGGAACATTCCTCATCTAGTTTTAGAATCTAGTTTGAATACAACAAATAAATCCAACCATTTTCTTAAAGCAAGAGACATAAACAATTGGATGGATTTTAGAGTGTCATAGAAGTTCCAATTTGAAAGCCACTAACCCAATATGTCTGAGGACCTTATAAGGGCCATGAAAATTGAGAGAAATCTTCTAGTGGTGATTGTCTTTGATGTATTTTTGCTTATAAGAATATAGAAAAGGAACACCTTATCCCTTTCTTCAAAATGACATTCAAAGAATGCCAATCAACCTATTGCTTCACCTTGTTCTAGGCCATGACAAATTGTTTTTGAGAGTGTGGAGCATGTTGACTTGATTTATGAGGGTTTTGGTTACCTCTTACACATTTGTTGGCTCGAAAGAGTCATCAGGGAAAAGACCCTAGGTTCGGGCACAGGAGGCCAACAGTGGTCCTATGTAGTCTAGGACAACGCCGACATTTTGACCTTACCCCGAAGGGCAAGGAGTCTCACCTGAGGCACGCCGCAACCAAAAGGGAGAAGGGTTCAACATGGGGTCGAGGGAATATCAACTGGGCACGGGAAATCATACACATGCATGTCAATTATACGAGAAACAGAGATGAAAACATCCTTGAATCATACACATATATCGATTATAGAGAACACAGAAATAACAACATCCTTGCATCAATCTATGAATTACCATCTACATACAACAGATAGACTATTTAAAATTTTAATGGACCCAATAAACATGAGGCTCAATACACTAGAAGTCATAACAAACGTTGGCTTTGTCTTATATTAAACTTAACATAACAGATTACATTATGATTCGACATTCGCCATAAACATTACATAAAATACCCGGCTAAATCACTCAGGTTCAGATCAATTCCGCAACCAAGTCCCTCGAATCTCGACACTCCATCATTCGGCCTCTACAACTGACTCCTTCCACTAGCAGGTTCAACAACAACCCTCTTACTCTCTAGTGTTCCCCTTTTATGTCCTTCTCGGCTGCCTAGACTACCAATTCTCACTCGACTATTTTCTCCCTTAGATGCTTATACGCCTTCCCGCCTCCTCGATTTCCTTTGACTTCCGCTACCACCTTGCCACCACTCCTCTGCAACTGTTCATTCCGCCACCCAACCGTTGCTACCATCTATCTCTTTCCCACCCTTCGATCAGTCAAAACTGGCCAAAAGTGTTCAAAATTAAATGAAGGCCCCAATAGGCCTTGACCACAATTTCTTGACTCGTCCCCGAGTCAAGTCATTTCGACCTCTGGTAGTCATGCTATTACTTCCATATGCTCTATAGGTGGTGGCTGCGTTACTACCAGTGTTGTCTCTACTATTTGTTGTGTCAGAACTTCTGCTGCTTCGATCTTTTCTTGTGGAGTGGGTGCCTCTTCTGTCTCGATCCTGGCTTATGGTGTGGCATTTGTTCGTGCGGCCCTTTCTTGCCCTTGTGGCTCCTTCGTTCTAAGCGAAGACTCCAACTCTAAGACTAATGTTGTTGTTTACTGCCTGAACTCAATGTATCTTTGAATGGCCATGTCTTAGTTAGTGAGGATTGCATCAGCATCTTGAGTGAACTCCTCGACTGATTGCGATGTTAGGTTTGTTGGCCACTGTCTCTACAGGTCGTCCCATTGCCAGCTATTGGAGTCACATGACTCCTTCAACAGTAGAACTTGCATGCAAACCGGGGGTTGCAAGTCTCTGATTATTCGTTTCGTCCTCGCTGACTCCTCCTCAATTCTATTAACTTTGGCCTGGAGGATGTTGATTTGCTGCAGCAGAGTATGGTCTGTACAATCCTTCTGTTGGAAAACATTGACTGAATCTGCTCTCTTAACGGGAAAATTTGGTGGTTCTTTAGTGCTAAACTTGGTGGTTCTTTAGATTTGTGGCATCGAATAGGGTAAAATCGACCGTCAAATTTCTGAATTCTGACAGAGTGAAAATCTAGGGCTTAAGGAATCTTTTAGATTCCCCCTAGATTCCTCAAATATTCCCTCCTCCGAGTCATCTGAAGATCTGCTACTCAGATCAAAATTTTGACTGCGTCATCAGGTTCCTATCACTAAGAGGTGTAAGATCGACATAAAATTTGTCCAATTTGGACACTGGCAAAATTTCACCCTCTTGAGAATTTGGCTCAATCATGGTTCCACTTGTGTTTCTCCAGGATCATGGTTCCACTTGCAAAAATTAATAAAAAAATTACATGTCTCAAAAGCCATGTCGCGTTCTGCCTTCCTCCCCGAGGCGCACTACGGAAATGAGTTTAAGTATAAGTTCATTGACAGATAAATCAATGGAATTGATTTGGCGTGTTGGTAATTCAGGCAATTTGTTAACGGGAGTTTTGGGGATCAAATCCTGCCTCCCCACAAAATCCACATATATCATTTTAAAAAGGTGTGTTTTTAAACAAAGTTTGTTTGAACGACATGGAGCTGTCGCATCAAATGAATACAGGCGGAATTAATGTTTTAATTATGTTTTGTTTGAATTAATGTGTGGGTTGGTTGGTTGGTGTATGCCACCATATGGGCCGCCCAGTGGGGGCCAACCCACATGGGCCAGGCGGATTCAAACCCTGCCGGCCTCACATTTAATGTATGGCATATATTAATAGTGGGTAGTTGGGGTGTGGATCAGGTCCACCAGAGGTGGCCTGCCCACTCCATACAATAAACTTTTTTATAACATAATGTTGGTGGTTGGTTGGGGCTTTGGCGGGGTCATGGCTCCCAGACTATTTTAATAAGCATTTTTTAAAAATTAAGATGTTGGTCATTGTGGGTGGCGGGGTTGGGGGCCCACCACCCCAAAGATATATAATATATATATATTATATATAATATATATAATATATATATTATATATATATTTTATATATTTATATATATAATGACCCAACAAATTTTCCCACTTTTGGGCGCTAGGTTTCATGCCCTAGGGTCAGTCAAATTGTAGGACACTTAAACCTAGCCCACTGCCCAACTTTGACCAAAACTTTGATTGGCTCGTTCTCCCTCATACGAGATCGGATTGACGAACCGTTTGCACCGTTGTGATCAGAACGACAAGATCTATGCTTTGGTCCTAGTTTGAAAGCATTCTGGTCACTTTTACTTTTGAGCTTCCATAAGCCCTCTTTATCCTGTGTGTGTTCCTGGAGCCATCCATATACATATACATATACATATACATATACATATACATATACATATACATATATAATGACCCAACAAGTTTGCCTACTTTCGGGCGCTAGGTTTCATGCCCCAGGGTCAGTCAAATTGTAGGACACTTAAACCTGGCCCATTGCCCAACTTTGACCAAAAATTTGATTGGCTCGTTCTCCCTCATACGAGCTCGGATTGACGAGCCGTTTGCACCGTTGTGATCAGGACGACAATATCTACACTTTGGTCCTATTTTGAAAGCATTCTGGTCACTTTTATTTTTGAGCTTCCATAAGCCCTCTTTGTCATGTGTGTGTTCCTGGAGCCACCTGGATCACCAATGAATTGGTAGTGATAAAGAAATCATTTAATAAACACTAAACAATCAAGGAAAAAGTAGGGCTGGCAAAGGAAACACAAATTGATTTTAGAGACACAAGCATCATTGACCTTTCAACAAGTAGAAACATAAGGAAATTTGGAAAAAATCAACTCAAAGGAGGGATTTTTTGTTGGCATTATGTTTCTGGTCTGGTTATATGTTACAGATGTTGTACTTGATGGCAACACCCATGGCATGGCTCTCAATATGATGAGAATTAAGAAGTACGCCGGAGAAAAGTTCACGGAATTTTATGCAGAGAAAAGTTTATTTCATGTGGGAAAACTTACCTTTGGTCCATGGTAGTTAGTCCTTGGAATTTGAACCTATGGTTTTTGGACCATGGCATCTCGACAGACGTGTTGATCCCTAGTATTGAGTTGATGGTATTGGTTTGTTATGGCTTTGGCCCGTGGTATTGGTCCATGATTTGAGGAAGAGCTTGCCTATGTAAAGCAAATGAGATCATTTGGCTTGTGTATGCTTTTTGGGTTGAATATCTTAAGATCTGAAATATTGGGTTATTGTTTCAAAAGCTCGATCTATATGAAAGTGAAGTGGAAATCGAATTTGTGAAGGGTGATCTCTCGAGCACTGCAGCTGTGGAAGTGCGGAGGCGCCACAGGAGACGCCACAGGAGGCGCCACAGGAGGTGCCGTAGGAGACGCCACAGCGCCACAGGAGACGCCACAGGAGGCGCCGCAGGAGGCGCCACAGGAGGCGCCGCAGGAGGCGCCACAGGAGGCGCCGCAGGAGACGCCACAGGAGGCGCCACAGGAGATGCCACAGGAGGCGCCGCAGGAGACGCCACAGAAGGCGCCACAGAAGGCGCCGCAGGAGACGGCACAGAAGGCGCCGCGGGAGACGGCACAGAAGGCGCCGCAGGAGACGCCACAGGAGGCGCCACAGAAGACGCCACAGGAGGCGCCGCAGGAGACGCCACAGGAGGTGCCGCAGGAGACGCCATAGAAGGCGCCACAGGAGACGCCACAGAAGGCACCGCAGGAGACGCCACAGGAGGCGCCGCAGGAGACGCCGCAAGAGGCGCCGCAGGAGATGCTGCAGGAGGCGCCACAGGAGATGCCACAGAAGGTGTTCTGGGTTTAGTTTTCTGTTGTTTTCTGTTATTGTGGATCTGGTTATCTGGGTGACTTACTGGTACTTGATGATCATTTGATATTTATGGATCCAGTTTGAAAATTTATGAAAAGTGGTCCTTGAAAGAAAAGAAGTAGGGGGTTGTAGCTCCCTTCCAGGAGAGACTGGAAAACGAGAGAGAGTTGTAGCTCTCTGCAGGTTGCAGCCTGCGTACTGGTAAAGGACTGCACCAGTACAAGACCATTGTAAAAGGAGTTTCTAATTTGAAAGAAGATAGAGACATATTGCAGCAGGTGGTTTTCACCCACATTGGGTTTCCACCTTATATCTGGTGTTCTTTGATGTGACTGTCTGTTTTTCTTGTTCATGCTCATTATTTTATGGTACTGATATGCAAAAATAATCCAAAGTATAAATAAGGAAGATTTGGTAAAAGGACTAGATAATACTGATTCACCCCCCCTCTCAGTATTATTTTCAACATCAATGTGGATAGATGAACAATGAAATCATAGATATGATAAATGTTAAGAAGGATATATTCACTTGAATGATATTTATGTATTTAATGATACACATAAAAAAAAATGAAATAGGGCTAAAGTTTGTGAAATGAATTAAGTTTGAGAATGTTTATTTAGTTGTTGATATGAAATGCATTATGAGACGTTGAAAAATGCATGAATGGGAATATGAAAATAAAATGAATTGGGCTGCTAATATGGAGTGTTGACGTAGATGCATTAATTTATTAACTAATAGTCGATATGTGGTTGATGTTGTGTGCTAAGAAAAAATTAAAGGCCACTTGTTTGATGCAACAAAAGTTCCTAAAGAAATTAAATGTTTTGATGACAATGACAAGAGGATTATTGTCAAGAATAATCTGCGTATACACCGTGATTATAGCCATGTAAGTATGAAAACCAACCATGAAAAAACAAAGGATACGTTGAAGGAACTAGGTAATAATTCCTTCCAACTAAATTTATATTTTGATGGAATTATTTTCTCTTTGGATACATGAATTTCACTATCATGTATATAACTATTTTCCTGTGAGTGATCCATTGTAAAGTGAGTGATACACTCATAGATAAGAATTCTATGTTTGATAATGCATTGGAAATGCATGGCTATGTGTGACGTATGAAGATAATGCAACAAATGTAGTGTATGAATGAGGCTATGGGTAATGACTCAAGAGTTTCTAATTATGAAGCAAATAGTTTCATCAGATAGTGGTGAGTGTATAAAATTGAACCGTATGCATGAATGCTTGAAGGTTCTTGGTTGATGTCAGTGACCATGGAAAATTTATAATGCCACGAGTATTGGTTTCACATGAACATGAAATTATTTTTATTATCCTTGGTTGATGAGAATGTGCATAAGACTATTGATGTGTAAATATTTGTATGACATTAATACCCATTAGAGTATGATAGAGGCACAAAACTCTCAATATGAAGAAATAGTTGAAAAATTTAATAATAGTTACCAAGGATCATTCCTTGTTTATGTAAAAGTCTTAATTTTTTGGATATGAGAACCTTTCTCTCCTTAGTATGCAGAGGTAGTTCTCAAAAATGTTAAGCTATTAAAGCTTCTCAATTTATTAATAACATTATACTCAGGGTTTGCATAATCTCTTTGTATATGTGTGAAATTGGGTCATGAGTGGCATGTCCCACTTCATGGGTATATTCCAAACCATTGGTATGAAATCATGTTTTTGATTCAAATAACTTGTGTATTAGGTTTTCAATTTTTCTTTCCTTTTTTAAACACTAAGAGATCTAGTTTTGATTATATCATGAATTTTTTTTAACTTTGCACCTCGCTTAAGAAACCATATCCTAGGTTCTCTATCTATGTTTCCCACTTCAAAGTGCTAGTATATTCACCTTGGAACATCAAGATCCAAGGCTAGAGGCCAAGAAGTCTCTTGATGACTCCATCACAAATGTGGGAAATGTTGTAAGATATCCTAAGCAACCATAAGAAGATCCTTCTCATCTAGGAAACCTTGTTGGCAGACAACAAGTTCTTGAGGTAATCTGGTAGAACTTCCAAATTTTCTAGCAAGACTAAATGAAAAATGCAAACATATATGATACAATTACCACCTTTGGATTCCCCATCGGGATTTTTCTTGGATAATTTCCAATAAAGAATATTCCCCTTTCAAATGGCCAAAACTTTAATGGCATGACCAACGAACATCCATACACCTTCCTGTTCAAATTTGATGTTCTATGCCAGAGCTATGACTACAATTTAGACTCCTAAAAATTGAAGTTTTTCCTTGCTAATTTGAATGGACCTCCATTCAAATGGTTTATGTGCCTTGGTGGTGAAGTCATCTCCTCTTGGGATGATATGAAGAAACCCTTCTTGGGAAAATATTAAAATTATTGCAGGAAGAGAGACCAAAGGGAGGAACTTTTAAAAATGTCTTAGAAGGAGGAATAAAGTCTAGAGGATTACATTGAATGCCTCCAATATAACTTTCAAAGGTCTAAGCATAGTGACTTGGACAAGGATATCTTAAAGACAATCCTACTCCAAGAAATGAGATATGACTATGTATATATGTTGAATCTCACGGGGGAAAGGAGATATATCAAAGGAACCTTACAATGAGATAGTCACTTTATGCTTACGAAGTTCAAGAGGGTCATTAAGGAACATAACCCTAACATGAGATACCTCTTCCAGGATGGACAAATCAACAAAATATGAGGTAACAAGAGAAGAAATTGGTAATCTATTTAAAATTTTTAATATTGATATCCTTAGTTCTCTGTCTTCAGAGGGTGATGTTTGGTGGGAAAAAAAAGCAGTTTGAATTCAAAATGACATTATCAATATTCTATCCCAATTGCAGAAAGAAGAATCCCATTAAGAACTAACAATGTACAAGTATGTCACGTTTGTGTTCCAGACCACTCGATGAATCTATTACCCATCGCTGCTTGGACTAAACATAGTATTTCAAGGATCAAGTGAGGAAAATGAGTTGGCATATATTATTGCCTTCAAAAAGCCATGGAAATATCTTCCATCAAATATAGCTCAAATTCATCCTCATATTTTAATATATATAATAACATGTATAGTTCTCCATAGAACCCATAGCTGGTTCAGTACCCCAGAGTTCCATTGCGGTATTCTAACCCCCCCTCAATTCAATATCCCGCACCATGGACACAGTGGCCTTCTCACCCCAATTAGACATTTTCATGGCCTCAAGATGTTGGGTATACTTTTCAAGGGGGATAATTCCCTATACAAAATCAATTACCTGTACAGTTGTAGCATCTGCGACTTCCCTCCAATATGTCATCAAGCAATCCTCTCCTGCAACCCCAACTACCTATGCAACCTAACCCAAATCCAAATAATAAGGCATCATAACAAGTTGAAACACCTATGTTTCACACTTATATATTTGCCTTATTGGATGCAATGATGTACATTTAATATTAGGGTGAATAAAAAATTCAAGGACTTCCCTTGTTATTATAAAGCATAAAGAGAAGAATTCACCTTGAGAAGTAGCCACAATTCAATAGCTATAAGAGGAAAAACACACTAATACAATTCCCGTTGAAAATCCCACATAGGCTTATATTGTCATTGCTACCAAAACTATTCCAAACCCATCCTATCCAAAGTGAATAGCCATAATTGAGATTTCTCCATAACCCATGTTTTAATTTTTGAAGGAATTTAAGAATTTGTGTGAGGATTTTGATTCTGCAAACAATCAAAGACATCCCAATTTATGCTAAAACAATAAGGGATATGTGTGTTAAAATTCCTGGTAGGAAACCTAAGGATCCTCCCACTATTCATGTGGTATGAAAGTTAACAGAATTAATGATGGGTAAAACCCTGCTTACTAAATATGATGAGCCTGAGAATCCAAAAATAACTGTCTACATAGGAAAAAAATTATTCTAAACACACTAGTGGACCTCAATGCTACAATAAATGTTATGACCAAGGAAATATTTGAATTTCTTAGAATTACCAATATGAGACATACCTCCATTGCGTTAGAATTGACTGATAGATCTAAAACATGACAAAAGGGGACTGTAGAAGATGTTGTCATCTCTGTAGACTCTTGAGATACTCGACTGAATTCCTAGTTTTGCAACCCAAAACACACTTTGTAGGTCATCCCCTAATCACGGGTAGACTATGGTTAGCCACCACTAATGTGTTTATCAATTGTAGATTAGGGTTTATGAAAATATATAATGGAAACACTATAATGAATCTTGTCCTCTATCCCCCTACCAAACCAAGTATAGAATATGAAAAACCTTCATGGGATGAATTTGAATAAAAAAAGGATGGTGTACAACCACTCCTCATAGTTGGCAAGGATCTCTATTTCAAGGATGAGACAAAGGATTTCACCAATAACAACTTCATCAGAAATCCCCCATATGTGACTTAACCAACATTTTAGCTCCTAAATTATGTAATGAATGAACCTAATCAAGATAGTATTATTGCTGTTTTGATACCTACTACTCCAAACTATAATATTTTTCCAATTGAGAGTGAGTCCAAAAAAACTCTTAATATCAATCCAAATTATTTTCCCTTGGAAATAGAACAATTGGTTCAATTATCGTGAGAGAAAAATAAGATTTTGTGTGGGACAACATAGATATGATGGGTATTCCCCCTTATTCCCACACCCATCATATTTATATAAAGGATTATTGTTTTCCTATTTGTTAACTACAACATCAAATGGACCTATCTTTGAAGGATGTTGTCAAAGAAGACCTCCAAGAAATGTTAAATTTTAATTTCATCTATGCAATCTTTGACAGTGAATGGGTATCCCCACTGGCCATCATACCAAAAAAGAACACCATATGGAGAGTGTGTGTTGACTATATAGAGCTAAAAAAAGAAACACAAAAAGACCACTTCTCATTGCCTTTCATTGATAAAGTCCTTGGAACTCTACCGTGAAAGAAATTATTTTCATTCCTTGACGTATTTAGTGGGTAAAACCAAATCTAGATTGCCCTTGAGGACCAAGATAAAACTCCCTTTACTTTCCCCTGGGGTACATTTACATACCAAGTACTTCCTTTTGGACTTTGTAATGTAGTTGCTACTTTTTAGCAAGATGTACTTGGAATATTTTCATATTTGGTCAATGACTATGTTAAGATTTATATGGATGATCTTATGCCATATGGTGATATATTTGACATAGCTTTGACTAATCTTGAGAAATTGTTGAAACGACTCAAGGAAGCTCACATTGATTTGAGCATGGAAAAATGCCATATGACGATGAATGAAGAAGTTTTATTTGGTCATTATCTTTATTCTATAGGGATACAATTTGATTGAAGGAAATTGAGATAATTTAAGAATTCCTTCTCCAAAAACAAAAAAAGAGGTATATACCTTTTTAGGACATGCCAATTCTTACCATCATTTTATTATTATTTTTTTCTAAACTTGCATCTCCTTTATTTTTTATACTTTCAAAGGATGATGAATTTATATGGGCTAAAAAATGGAAAAATGATTTTACAAGTCTGAAAAACTATGTGTCTGAAGCTCCTATCTTACAAGGACTTGATTGGACCTTGCCATTCCATATTTCTATAGTTTCCTCTGACACTGCTATTGGATTCGTACTTGGGAAATAGGAGGAATGCAATCCATATGACATCTATTACATTAACAATAAATTAACTTCTACTGAGCTAAATGATATAATAACTAAAAAATAGTTCCTTTTTGTTGTGCATGTTATTAGTAAGTTTTGGCATTATATTACATGCTCTTAAGTTTTTGTACATATCAATCACTATGCCATCAATTTTTTAATGAATAAACTCATTACCAATGGTAGAGTTACTAGGTGTTTTATTTTAGTACAATACTTTGACATCACTATTGTGGATAAACCTATAAAGGATAATGTCATTGCAAACTTCCTTTCTAGGCTTACCAAAAATAGTGACCATTTTCTTGTTGAGGATTCTTTTCCAGATGAGCACCTCTTTGTAGTATCCACTCACTCACCATGTTATGAAAATATGGATAACTATCTTGTTGCAGGAAAGCTCCTGCACCACCTGTTAGGGTCCTATAATTTTTATAGGATTACTTGATTATAGCTAATCATTATATTTCAAATATTGTAAATTATTTCCAAAAAAAGGTCAAAACCTTAAGAAAAATAAAAAAAATATGCTTGCAAGATGAAATGCAGCATTAGAGGATAATTAAGTATGTTTAGATTAAATTAATCACATCATTTAAATGTGATTAAATAAAACTATAATAACAACATTGGTACTATAGTTTGATTTTATTGTAAGGTTGAAAACGACAAAAAGGGATTTTGTCACATGGGGTTAAATAGTTGCAGCGTTCTTGCTCCTCGATCCTCTCGCTCCATAGATCAACAACTCACAATCCTTTTAGGCCCCCCTTCTCCATCCTATCTTTATCGCTAGGGGGGTCCGAAAAGGTGGTTTTACCCTGCTAGTCCCACGCTACTTGCCTTCTCCTCTGCATTTCGCACCCCCCCCCCACGATACCGCCTACCACTTCGACCCCCCTCCGAAAACTGCTTACCACTCTCCTTTCCCACCATATTTCTTGTGCACTCCTAGTTATGTTACCCTCCATTCCTCGACTACCATCTCACCTCCCACATCCATGTCATTCATCTGTCTCATGATCAATTGAAACTATGCTTTTTCCTATATGCCACATTGATTTCAAACATGGTTTCCAAACCAATTAGGAATAATTTTAAGAAACAGAAAGAGGTTTTTTCTTCCAACATCCTCATGTACAAAAACCTTTCTCATTTTTCTAACAAACATTATGGTTTGGGATATACAGATGAATCTTTGCAGACATATTTTCCCAAATTTTCTCGTTTAGTCATACTTTTGAAGAACATATTGTGGCGAATTGGAGATGGATCTTGAGAAACTGGACTAGGTTTGTGTTCCTCAAATTCCAAAGTACAATAACCTACTTCATATTTTACACAAATATTACATAATGAGAGATACATTTACATCTTTACAACCTATTTTTTGGACTATGCAAAGTCCTGTTTTAGTCACCTGTTTTCAGAGAATATTGGGAACCTCTGGGGCTTAATTTTGGGAATCTGAGAGAGGTTTATCTCAATAACTTATTTATCTACAATAAAATCTCTCATTTTTTAGATATCTATTTTTTATTGATATTTACAAAGGGATGACTGGACCCTATTTTGCAGAATTTCGGGAGGAAAATGCTCAAAGACAGTTAGCCACCTCATCAACTAAGAGTTGCAATCAAATTCGAATTTCTCTTCTTTGTCAACATAAATCCATAATTATAATCCCAAGTAGATGCATTAGTTTTGAATGTCCTACATATCATTTCTATTTGTGTAAAACAGTTTAGGATATTTGTAAAAAGATCTTGAGATTTTTATCAAGATATTTTAGTTTAGAATTTGTATTAATACTTCATCATTTGAAGTAAGAAAGGCTTGGGACTTGTACAGAGAAAGATTGCCATTATTGTAAATCTGATCATTGATATTTACTGGCCATCTACAATAATACAAGCAAGTTGTTTCAATATTCTTGTGTCATATCTATGTGGTGAAGTGCATCTATTGTTCTTTGTTTATTTTCTTTGTCCATGATGCTTATGTATTCTCTATTCTAAATTAATCAATAGAAACTGTGATAAATAGGATTCATTACCTAGAGTGCCCTATTTTGGCTATTTTTAATTCTAAATGTTTTCCTCTGATATCAAGTTAAATAATTCTTAATTGCTCTTTATCTTCAATTGAATCTATTTCTCTTCTTCCACTTCATTTCATTTAAATCTAAGAGATCCAATAGTATGCCTACCTTGCCCTATTTCACTTAAGCTTGATATTTCTGCAAATTGATCACCCCAAGCTCTTTTGACTCCATTTCCCAATGGAATTCCCTTGCTATTCCAACCAAACCAATTCAAAAACCAAACTCTGAGCCCAATAACTAGCCTAAACTTCCGAGTAAACAAAGCTAAATCTCAAAGAGAGATCCTTCTCTGAGTTTAGGAGGGCTAGATCCTAAACTCGAAAGTGGTTTTGATGTTGCCTCCATGGTTTTTTTCTTCAGCCTTGAAAGTACAGAATGATAACACCACCTTCATCCAAAATAAAAACGAAATATTATTCAACAAAGTACCTAGTATTCTTGGGTATAGGGATACCTTTTCTACATTGGACCATACCATTAGATCTGTCTATGAAATTCTAAAGGATTTTCATGATGAGCCTTGTGGTGGACACTTTACTGATAAAAGAACATAATATAAAGTTCTTTACATGGGATACTTTTGGCCTACACTATTCTAGGATGCAAAAAAAGAAGTACAAGGCTATGGAAGTTTCCAACGAATGAGACAACCTATCTAATTAGATGAAATGTTGTTGCAAACTTAGATATTTATCGAGACCTTTGAGAAGTGGGATCTTAATTTTGTGGGGCCTATTAATTCTCCATCTTGTCACAATTCCTATATTTTGGTCTGTATTGACTATGTTATTGTTGACGATGCTGGACCCAACTAGACCTCACACCATTTGGAGTAGGAGTCCCAGCAGTGGGTGTTAATGTTATGTCTTGACTGTGAAAATGCGCAGAGTGAAGTATGATAACTTTGGGTGAGAGAAAGTGTGTGACCTCTCAGAGAGTCAAGTGCAATGCAAGAAGGTTCTAACACACAAAGGGAAAATGAAGTGCGCCCCTTGGAAGCCTGTAATAGTATGCAGCTTAAAAGGAACACATGAGTGTAATGACATCACAAGCTAAGATGTGGAATCGTCCACAAGTTAAAGTGATGAGTTAATAGAACAACACACATTCAACAATATTCATACAAATGAAAATGAAATATTTCATAAGCGTAAGTTAAATAACATACATTTCAAATACAACAAGAATATTCCTACTATATTCACAAAACATGCATGAAATCTTGTTGACTTTGATTTATTATTATAAGTGAAAGTTCCATTCATACATACAGCATTGACAGACCACTAGCCCCAATAGTGGAACATTATGTTGATTTTTCATAGGGCTACATTGTTCTTTGCTTTGATAATTGCATTTCTTCATTAATACATTAAGTTCACCCCATATCATCATTACATTATTCAGATCTACACCATTATTCATCAGCATATGCAATTATATAAAAAGAACAACATCATCGTCAATGCATCATAACATAAAGGAACAATATAAGAAAAACACGTACACATAGAGACACTAGGATTGGTCCGAGACTAGGGCAAAACCCACAATGGGGAAAAACCTTGCAAATCTTCTTCATCTTAGATTGTCATCAAATAATTCAACAAAAGAGAGTAAAAGGATCCATAAATTTATCTATGCAACAAAAAAACTATGATATCCATGAAACAAATGTAATCATGCTTATAATCAAAACCATCATTTTGATGGTTGTAATGTGCTGTCACTGACTATAGTAAACTGTTAGGTACTGCTGAACGTTGTTGTCACTGAATGGAATCTTCAGAATACTGAAATCTCATCTTTGAGTCCTGGGAGTAGGGAGGAGGAGCTATGCAAGCATCTATAACAATATTGAATGCTTTTTGTGATCTGTATGCTAGCATCTATGGTATCCCCGATGATCCCTAGACGATTATGTGTGTGTCCGGGGACCAACTAACCAGATCTACTCCAAAGCCCCAGATGCTCTCTTCCAGTTAATGTGTGTGTGTCTGAGACAACCTAAAATCTGTCAGGACCATTCTCTCCGAGCGTTTAGGGAATGACACTTCCAGATATCCCTCTGAAACTCTGGATGCTCCCATAGGCTTCTATGCTAGCGTCTAGGGATCTCTAGACACTATCTTGACCACTGTGTTCTAGCATCCATGGACTAAAATGCCCAGTTCTATGCTAGCATCCAGGAATCAGAAAACCCTATATCAATGCGAGCTTCACCCCTGAGATTTTATACCCTTGCGCAAATGTTTATCTGATAGACTTGTGTGAACCAAGACAATAAGAGAAGAGAAGATGGCTTGATCAATGTGTCAAAATTGTCTTGAGACATATTCTATTTATAGGCTTTCATAAGGATGCACTTGGGGTTGAGGTCGACTTGTCCAATTTAACATGTGCTTAGGGCCAACCTAACCCAACATACATGAGTGAATAAATAAATTCAAAAATCAACTTTCGCTTTGATGAACACCAGTATTGCAGCAAGAATGGTGCAACTCCTGGGGCTACCAACTTTACTTTATCAACCCAGGGTTCGTACAAACTTGGAGGTGACAGTGCTATATACACAAGTAAATGTGAAGGGTTCGCTCTTTGTCACTGCTAAGCTGGTGATAGACCACTAAGGTTTTTCAAACCAGACTCCTATTGATTCAAAAGAAGCTTGATTACCAATGAGGAAAAGAGAAATCTACACTAAAAGAAATCTTGTCCACTGCAGTAAGGGAAAAGACTGAAATCAAATGCTTAAACACACCATTCTTCGAATTAACTGCTAAGAGGCTTTTCTTCAAAATAATGCTAAGTTAACATGTATGCAATCCTACTATCCTAGGCATGCAAATTAAAACATCAAACATTCTATTGTTGTGCATGTAAATGAACAAAATAACTATATTTTTCTTTTTGTCTTTTTTGTGTGAAAGTGTGAAAGCTAACTTCTTTTGGTGATGTGGCAGGTGGCTTAGGGATGATGGTGAATGGTTAGAAGTCTTGGGAGGAAAGTAGGGGTCCTTTTATAGCTTCCTAGGGGATGTTTTCACAATTCGGCCTCAAAACAGGCCACTACAGGTCAACCTATAGGATGTCCTAATGTGTCCTACAGGATGTCCTGAATTCCTATAGGATCCCCTATATTCCCACAAGATACAACCGAGAGAAAAAGGAGGGGTTTGGAAGGTGATGTAAGGTTTAGGGAAGGTGGTTGGTGGATGGAATGAGGCAAGGGAGTTCCTAGGACCACTGTAGAGCTCAAAACCAGAGTTGTGAGATGGTTGGATTTGTTCAACAAGCTTGAAGAAATATTCTTATGGACTGATGAATTTGGTGAGAGATTTAGTGAAAGAAAGTGATAATCATGGATGGATGAAGTTGGGATGAGGTTGCTGATCATGAAATCTCTCTGTACTTCTAAAACTCCTGCACTACATCAATCATTGACATTTATCCATAAATCATGTAAGAGAAAAAGATTTCAATTAACTAAGGAAAACAAAACTTCATGAGCTAGCTGCCTATTTCATGCATGGGAAAACTTGCAGAATAATATGAAACCTTGATGAGATCTAATGTAAGACTAAATATAGAATAAATGGGAATCAAATCCTATTCTTGGAAACTAATAAAATGTTGGCCTAAGTAACAGAAAACCCTAAATTCCATGAGAAATCAAATTCTGTCTTTTTGGGGATGCATAGGGGTTCCTTCCTCAAACCATGATCCCTAAAGGGAGGAGTGAGGCCAAATACACCTACAGAAAACTCTTTGATATTCCTTTATCTCTTCTAAGCTACTGGTGAAGTAAGACATAAATGGAAGCAAACTAATCAAATCCACAACTACTTGCAATGAAATACTGCTAAAGACAATTCAACCATTAATCTATGAATTCAACTAAGCATACAAATACAAGAAGAGGAGCCTTTGTTGCTAGGGTTGGGCCCTAACCCAAGAGCTTCAGCCCTTTGAGACAATTCAGTGTTGGATCAAGGAAATGCTCATTCTCATTATCAAAATAGAAAATTACATCACAAGGTCTTCCACAAGTCTTGAAATAAAAAATGACTAGCGTTTTTACAACAAAAATTCAAATCCTAATGAGGCTCTAGGCCTCCTTATTTATAAAACTGAAGTATCCAACGATTTCCTTAAATATAGGGAGGCTTGGCTCCCAAAATCGAGATAAACTAGCTCTTTAACTATCACTGGCTCGGCTACCTTTTGATCTCCATGACTTGGCTGCTTGTAACTCCGAGCTAGTTTGATTGATGGAGGAATATTCGAATGAGTGAGGAGTAATCTATCTCCTACAATCTCTCCTCCTTGTCTCATTCAAGTTTCAACCCTTAGCCAAAATTTCCACGATTTTCTCTCAAAAACCTACAATCAATGCACATTAGTCCACTAGGCATAATATCTCACTTTGACTCATCCCATTAAGCAAAATACAATAAAAACATGTAAGAAATTATGAGAAGAGTTGATTTGAATAAGCTAGGAGGTGTATTAAGTTCCATATGGTTACCCAATGATGAGTCTCATCATCACTCCCTTACTGAAAGTGTTGCTCATCCTCTAAGCCACTCAATCTATATCGATGCCTTTCATTGCTCTTGTGGCCTCCCTCACATCCCATTCTTCTGCTGTAGTTTCCTCTTCCTGTGCATATAATCCTACCTTCCTCTCTATCTCCTCCCACTGCTTTCTTTCTTCCTCTTCCTTCCTTCCTTCCAACATTCCTAAGATCAGTGGTGGACTAAGTCTCACACCAACCCAATTAACTTTGAGTCTTTGGAGAGCTTGCTTGTACATGGGTGTTCTGTTCAGTGCTCCTCTCATTCTCTGTGGAGAATGGTACTCACTGATTTTCAAGTTGTAGGGAAAAGTGTTCCATCTCCTTTGGAAAACTTGTATGCTGTCATCTCCTAACAACCTAAACACGTCCTCAAAGTGTGTGATTGCTTGCTCTTGGGTAGCAAGGTACCTAGGTGCAAGTTGAGGGTCATTTGTAATCAAGTTATGGGTGCTGATGACAACCATTAGATTTGATTGCTCAACTCTTATCATGAGGGGTTCTGTTTCCTCCCTTGCCATTACTTTCTTCATTTCTACAACCCTTGCTTCCTCATGATTCATCCATGATGCCAAAGCCATCAACTATAAGTCCCCTAGTTTTGAATTAGGGTCCCACACATTTAGATCTGTCAAGGCAAAGTTATGTAGGTAGAACTCAGGAATTTTATCCCTATCCTCCAAGGTGCTTTGATCACAGAGATCAATGAATTGTCTATAATCCTAGAAGGGCATAGTGCCTCTCTGTGCTAGAGCCTTGATTTGGAACTGCATCCAATGTTCCTTAAGATACAATGCATAGGACTTTGTTGGCATCCTGCACTAGATTGCATCTAAGGATAGACTACCCATGGATGCCAATTGACTCTCTCTTTCTTGTAGCTATCCCCTTAACCATGCATTCTCTGCCTCCAACTGAGCTTTCATCATTGTCTCTCTATCCCTCATGCTGCTTAGTTCTCTACCCATCTCCTTTACTTTCTCCTCCATGTGACCTATGTCCTCTACTCCTTTATATTTGGATATTTGCATCCACCTATGTGTTCTTTACCTTTATTTCTCAAGCTCAAAGAATAAGGGGATGGAAAATTTATATGGAATGACCCTACCCCCTTCAATGAACCTGTAGTAGGAATCAAGGTTGGGTTGAGGACTAGGTTCCCTCAGCTTTGGATCCTCTTTCTTTGTTTCTTGCGCTATGATCCCTTATTTTTCCAATTTATGAGTTTCTTGTAGGTTTAGGAGATTTTCCTGTAGGAGGGCCTCTACTTCTCATAGGTCCTGTGTCTCCTGTAGGAGGCCTTTTCCTTTGGATGAGGCAGATCTAGTGACAAGCCTTCTAACATAAGTGATAGGAGACTTGGGAGAGGCTTGTCCTGATGATCCTCCTCCTTGATTTTTCATAAGACGAGCTATATTTTCCTGTTGTTTTGGTGAGTCTTCAATGACAATAGGAACCTTGGTGGGAGTTTGAGTTTTTCCTTGCCTTATTCTTATACATTTTCTTGTCCTAAAGTACAATGGAGTTTGTCTCTATCTCTTCCTTTTTGCTTGATATGGGTACTAAGGGCAGTGAGGGCAGTTGCTACCTCTTTCTCAGTGGGTTCTGGAGATACCCTAGGTGATTCCTCCCCTTCTTTTCCTTACATTGTAGACCTCCATTCTTCCTTGTATTCTATCCTCTCTTTTCAATTCTCCTTCTCACTCTTGTCTTTCTCCTCTTCTTCTCCCTCTAGTTCCTCACTCTATTCCTTAGTTTCCTCCTTTGCATATTCTTCTATCTCTTCACCACTTTCCTTATCCTTTTCTTTCTCTTATTCCTCCTCTATTTCCTCTTCATCCCTCTCTATTTATTCTTCATCCCTTTTACTGGCAGTGGGGCTTTTGTCATATTCAAAGGCTTTTATGTCTTCCTCTGTTTATATGTCTCTGAAAGTTTCCCATGTGATAGGGAGTCTTAGGTTTTGGAGGGCCTCTTCTATGATAAGTCTAATTAACCCATGATGGGATAGCTATTGATGGTTTCCTTCCTACACCTTAATGCTCATATTTATCACTGATTGAAGAAGAAAGTAGGGTATGCTTAGTCTATTTTGAGGAGGTGTGTCTGCTCCAAACCTCAGCTCTTGCAGAAGCCTAAAATGGCATCCATATACCACACTGTACCTAACTTCACATTATATATATGTTGGAAATAATATTGAGAGGGGGGGGTGAATCAGTATTAGCAAGTCAATAATATTTCATTTCCATAACTAGATTCATATATGCTACTTCCGTTAATGGAACTTGCGTGTATACACAACTGTATTTAAGGCAACTAGCGTATATCTTGCAAACTTATGATTTAGTTAATTTATCATATGTTGATCTTTACTCCATGCATCAAAACCATATAAACAGTAACCAGGTGCAATAAAACAGAACATACAATCACACACACATGAACGCAAGATATAAGGTAGAAACCCAATGTGGGTGAAAACCACTTGCTGTAATCGTCTCTATCTTCTTTTAATAAGAAAATTCTCTTTACAATTTTTGTATTGGTGCAGTCTTATACCAGTACGAAGGCTTCTACTTGCAAAAGGCTACAACCTTCTCTCATTCTCCAGCTTCTCCTGGAAGGGAGCTACAACCCCCTAGCTCTTGTACTAGCTGATATGTTTACTAGTACGTAGGTGCCAGCCTACAGAAGGCTACAACCTTCTCTTTTCTTCCAGGGACCACGTTTCATAAATTTTCAGACTAGATCCATCAATAACATCATTCAAACATCAAATATATCTACATCAATAAATCTGCTTTGCACCAACCATAATTGAATCAATCAATCACTTTTCAGAATGTTGAAACCAGAATACAGTAACTAGAAACAGTAACCAGAACCCAAAACCCTGTAACAACAACCAGAAGTAGCTAAAGCATATTTTATGAGGTATACGCTACTTCAATGTGTCGAACCTGCGTGCATACACACTTTTCTCAAGGCGAACCTACGTACAGATCTGCAAATCAATTTTAAGATGTATACGCTGTTTTGATATGCAGAACGAACGTGTATAAGCACCTTTTCTAAGGTGAACTTGCGTACAAATCTATAAATGATGATTTAAACTTTACAACGATTCCAGACTTTAGTTATACCCAGATCATCATATTTATAGTCTACAACATGCACCGGTTATTCAGATAAAATATCAAAACACACAAAGATACTTCACTTCAAGATTTAAGATCTTGACCCATCATTAGATCTTATCCTTCCTCAAGCGCTAAGGTTCATCCTTGATTCAGATCCAGCTATGCAACATAACCCAATAACCTATATTCTAGATCTTTCTCTTAATTAGATATTCAATACATGAGTGCCACTTCCTAATGATCTTCTCCTCCTTTTATAGTCTTAGGCCTTACTCAATAACATGGACCAAAGCCACTTAGAACTAATACCTTGGACCAAATACCTGGGGTCAAAACTTCAGACAAGATACCTTAGATCAATACCATGGATCAAAATACCATGGACCAAATACCACGAACCAAAACTAAGTTTTCCAACATGTATGTGCCTTTCTTTCTGTGAAAGTGTGTGTGTACACCATACGCGCCTTTTGGTCTACAAACCTGCGTGTACACACGCCTTGGTCAATGAGGAACCAACATATACCTCTCTTTATTCATTCTGAGAGTCTGAACAATGAGCTGTCATCTGAGAGAGTTTCCATCAAGGACAACACCTGTGTTATAGTGCCAAATCTGTGTCATAATTCCAACAATATACTTAATAAGGTGGTAGCTAATTTCATTCCAAGGATATGGTAGGCTTGCTCTTCTGACCCCATTTTTGACTTCCATTGCCTCCTCTCCTTCCAAAAAGAATTTCTTCTTTGCAATTTGGCTATTACCCTTATCCTCCTTTCTCCAAGGTAGCCCTAAAGGAAGTGTGGTGATTCTACCTATGATTTTAGGGGTGAGTTCTACAGAGAGGCCTTTCACCAAAACAGTGGCATGGGTCCTAGTCAGTGGTATGAGGGAGAGAGAAAAGTCTCTGGCCACTTCATCATCATATCCCCTCAATTTTTCAAAGAAACCCATCTAATTGTGCCTTGTGAATATCTCTAGTACAGGGGAGTGCTGATGAATCCTCACTGTGTTGGTGGGTTCCCTCTTGTTAAATCCCCCTGCCATTTTCTCTGATGGATGTGGAAGGTTGTATATGTCTGATACAAAATTCTAATGGATGAAGATTTTTAAATGAAAATTATGTGTACAATTCCCCTAGATTGCAATATTTTCAACAAAATAGAACGCTTTTATATATGCTTTTTTCTTGGAAATTGTGGGAAAGTATAGCTCCTACCTCCTTATCATTGCCTGACGAAGCCAACCTCTGGTTTTTTCCTTAAAAAATACTCATTGCGAATCCTGTAGGTGACTGTTCTATATCTTGTAGGATCTCTTGTAGGATCCTGTAGGTGCTCCCACACTGGAAAAAATGCTCACTGTCTTTCCTGTAGATTGTTTCAGGGCCGAGAGAAAGTTTGATTTGGTGTAGCCTCGATAATGAGAATGCTTCCTATGCATGGGAATCAACATTTTATTTCCTCATATGGGTAATTTGAGTGGGATGGTGTGCTGGCAGCCGAAGTACGAGTATCCATTTTTGGACCGTTGGTCCCAATACCACATCATCATTCTTCTTACCTCATAATCAACTCCCACTTCAGGCATCCATAGCTTAATCACTTTCAACCTCATCTCTCCTTTCTCCTGACTTGACTACTGCCACGTGTGTAAGGAACTAACTGTATTCTCCTCATTAACTGACCAAAGGTGGCCAAGATAACTGGCTACCTTTCGCTTATAAAACCAAGTCTTTCACAAATTTACATGTTTGATCATATTATGCTAATGAGAGAGTGGAAGTGAGACACATACCTGTGTTATTGATGCCTTGATGCTGTTTGTTGGAGAGTGAAGTCCTTGCTGTGTATTTTCTGCATGTGTTTTGCTCTTCTTTTTTTTATTGTCCTCTGATGTTTTTCTCTAATGTGCAAGTACTGGATCGTGATTCTGATGATCCTAATGCTACTACTAAGCTCTGGAGGAGCTTATTTGACCTCTGGATCTCCATGTTGAAGTTGACTGCAGCCTGTGATTTTTTGTTTTGTGGGACAGGCTGTTACAGAATTTCCTACAGGATGTCCTATAGCTGCCTCTCCCTCAATTTTTTTTAATAATTCCTTCACTTATGGAGCATGAGGATGGTTGGCATGGGTAGAGAATGGATATAGGTATTGGTGAATGAGAGGTATAGATTTCAGGTGTTGTCCCCTTATTCTCTGTCTTCATCCTCTTTTATTTGTTTTTTTTTTTTTTTGAAAACTGTAATTTTTTTGAAACTGACTTTATTGGTTGAATGTAAGGGTGATCATGGTGGAGAGAGTTATGGTGATGGGATGGTGAAGTAGAAATTTATTTTTTTGACATAAGTAGGTCATCCCCTTGCTCTAGGGTTACTTATTTGGGATTCCCAAGCCATTGTAATTCCTATAGGATCATCATGTAGGTTTTCAGGGAATCCTATAGGTTTACAGGGAATCCTGTAGAAAACACAGAACCCTTGCAAACTGAGCTAAATGAGTAAAAAATGGAGGGGATGATGGAATGATGAAGGATATGGAATGGAGGAATGAAAAGATGAACTGTATAGGTCCTTTTGATCCTCTCTTGTTGCTCTGATCCTCCTCTTGCTGACCTGCAAACAATATTTTCAAAGTTTTCTTTTCTCTTTTGTTTGTTTGTTTGTTTGTTTTTTTCTTTTCTTTATTTCTTTTTTAAAGCAACTAGTCTGCCTCCAAGAGGTTTTCATCCTAGCTGCTTGACCTGGGTGCCTCAACAGAGGTTTTCACCCAGAGATCTTTTTATTTCTATTTTTTTTTTTGACACCATTGGGCCACCTCAACAGGTTTTCAACCCAATAGTGGAACGCAGGTGCCTCATGGAGGTTTTCCTGAGTCTCCTTATTTTTTATCCTTTTTTTCTTTCCTTTTCATTGACTTGATGAGGTAGAAGTGGAGAATTGCTCCACCACCATCACTGTCTTGCTGATGCCATCAACGAGTTCTTGCTTTGACAAGGGATTCTTGTAAACCTTCAATCTGTGCCCATTGACAAGTAAAGGAATAACCTCGGCATCAATGGTTCTTATTTACACTGAACCTTTATCATGACATTTCTCTATGAAATAAGGACCTAACCATCTAGTCCTTAACTTGCCTTTACAATATTTGTATATGGAGTCATACAACAAAGCCCAATCACCTTCTTGGAATTGTTTATCCGTTATGTTCTTGTCATGCCAAATCTTCCTTTGAACTTGAGTCACGTCTGTGTGCAGGAGGGCCTGCATTCTAAACTCATCTAACCCATTCAACTAGAGCAGTCTCTCTTTTTGTGCACTGGTCAAATCGAGATCTAGTTGTGCTACCATTCTTAATGTATTGTACTCAAATTCAATGGACAACAGGGCCTTCTTCCCATAAACCAACTCATAGGGAGTGAATCCAGTAGTGGTCTTCCAGGTGGTATTGTAGGCCCAAGTGGCCTCAACTAATCTATCTGCTCAATATTTTCTGTTGTTGTTAATCACTTTGGTCAAAATGCCCTCCAACGCTCTGTTGGTCACCTCCACTTGCCCATTAGCTTATGGGTGATAAGGAGTGGATGTTCTAGGATTGATCTTGTGCTGGCTTAACAAGTCTTCAATCATGTTAGATGTAAACTGGATACCTTGATCAGTGACCAGTTCTCTAGGGTACCCAAACTTATAAAATACATTTTCCCTTAAGAAATCAACCACTTTCTCCTTTATTTGTACCTTGATTGCCTTGGTTTCAGCCCACTTGATCAAATACTCAGTGCACACAATGATGTACTACTTTTTCCTAGATGGAGGGTCAATAGGTCCAATGAAATCCATGCCCCACTTGTCAAATGGCTTGAAAGTCACTTGAGGTTGCAGAGGAATTTCATCCCTTGGAGTAGGCTTTCCCATCCTCTAGCACTGATCACATTGACTAGTATACCTTCTTACATCCCGATGAAGAGTGAGCCAATAATAACTAGCTTGTAACACCTTGAATGTTACCCTCTTGGCTACAAAGTGGCCTCCACAAGGCCCATCATGACAGTTCAGAAGGATGTCAAAGACTTCCTCCTCCCTAACACATCTTCTCAGAATTTGATCCAGGCCTAGCTTGAAGAGGTTGCCCCCAATCCAAGTGAATGGGGTACTCTTCCTCACAATCTTGCTTTTTTCTTTGGAGAACAAATTCGGTGGGAACTATGCAGACACCAAGTAGTTTGCTATGTCAGCAAACCATGGAGAGAGAACTGAAATGGCGAATATGTGTTCATCCAGTAACTGATCATTGACCATTCCTTCCTCCCCTGTAGGCAAAGTTAATCTGGACAAAAATCTGCAACAACATTCTCCTTGCCAGGCTTATCAATAATAGTTAGATCAAACTGTTGTAATAAAAGTAACCATCTAATAATCCAGGCATTCAAATCAAGTTTATTCATTAAGTATTTAATTGCAGCATGGTCAGTATGCACAAATTTTTGGTAGCCTGTAATGTAATGCCTAAATTTGTTCAATGAATGCACAACATCTAGGAGCTCATTTTTGGTCACTGTGCAATTCAGTTCAACCTTTGATAGATTCTTACTAATGAAGTAAATGGCATAAGGTAACTTGTCATCTATCTAGCCTAGAGCTGCCCCTATGGCTTTGTGAGAGGCATCAACAAGTATATGGAAAGGAAGGGCCAAATTTGAGCCTCAGAGAATAGGTGTAGTGGTCAACTTGTCCTTCAGGGTGTCCAAGGCCTCTTGACAACTTTTTGAGCATAAAAATTTAGAGTCGTTGGCCAACAACCCAAATAAAGGAGAAGCTAACTTGCTGAAGTCTTTTATAAACCTCCGATAGTATCCAGCTAAACCTAGAAAACTCCTGACATCTCTCTGTTTTGTGGAGGTGGGACCCTCTAGATGATGGCTATCTTATTTGGGTCCACCCATAGTCCTTCCTGGGATATTGAATGACCTAGAACAATCCCTGCAGTCATCAAGAACTCACTTTTTTTAGGACTAAGGGATAGGTTCATTTCAATTCATTTGTTCAGCACCTTACCTAAGTTGGACAGAGCCTCCTAGAAATCACACCCATACGGTGTAAAATCATCCATATAAATTTCTACTACATCATGAGTTAGCTCGGTAAAGATTCTCAAGATTTCTCTCTAGAAAGTGGCAGGGGCATTGCATAAGCCAAAAGGAAGGACCCTATAAGCGAAAGTACCCCAAGGACAAGTGAAGGTGGTTTTATCCTGGTCTTCTGGGTTGATCTGGATTTGATTGTACCCACTGAACCCATCTAGGAAAGAGAAATTTTTTTTCCTTGCTAGGCCATCTAGCACTTGGTCAATGAAAGTTAGAGGGAATTGGTCCTTATTTTTTGCTTTGTTTAACTCTCTATAATCGACACAAATCCTCCACTTCCCATTTTTCATTGGAACCAACACCAAAGGAGAGACCCACTCACTTTTTGAGATAGGGTAAATGAATGTTGCATCTAGAAGCTTTTGCAGCTCTTCTTTGACTATATCCTTGATATCTGGATTCATTCTCCTTTGGGGTTATCAGACTAGTTTGAAACCTTCTTTGATATAAATGTGGTGAGTAGACATGGAGGGGTGCACTCCCTTAATTTCCTTGTAACTCCAAGCAAAGGCATCTAGATGTTCCTTTAGCATGTTGAACAACTTTTCTTCTTGGTGTACAAAAAGAGATGGTTTGATTTTAAAAGTTCTCTCAGGGACGAATTCTATGGTTTTGACATGGGTAGGGTTTGAATCAGCTAAGAATAGAAATTCTGCAAATTCTCTACAAATCTCACCCTAAGACTATGTAGAAAATCTGACTGTAGATTAACCTGATAATGCAATATAACCAAAGAAAAATACAATAACGTACTTCTACTATCAATTTGAGGAAGCTAAAAGATCAATCCAAATCGAGCTAAACACATATAACCAAAAGAAGAAGAATCAATCATCCAAGACACGTGAAAATACTTTGGGGAAAGCCTCAACTAAAAATCCCACTATCTGTATTATCATGCAAGGTGGAAATACATCAAGATTACACAAAGCTTTAGCTCTCACAACTAGCCAGCTCTTAGTACAATCCTCCTGGATGCTCACAGGCAAATAAGGCTTCTCACAAACCTTCTCCTCTGCCCTCCAAGCCTCCTATTTTCTTGCGTTGTTTCTCCTGGGTGATCCTACTGTTACAAAGTGTAAGACTGATCACTCACACTGATCTCACACCCTGTAAAACTAGACAATCCTCAAGGAACCTTATTCCTTCTAGATGGATGAGTTTCCTTTATAGGAAAACTCATGCAACTGATATTACACTGTCACTGTATTTAATCTCAACTGGGTCTTTCTCTGAATAGACATGTATGAGTTACTGATGGGAGAATCTTCAGTTATCTAGAGTACGCTAGTTGGATGCATGCATGCATTAACTGACTGAACTCACAATTAGTTCCTCAAACAGTTTAGAACTAATTTAAATGGACTTAACTTAGTTAACTGAGCTAACTAATTACAACTCGAATAAATCATCCTTATCTCCTTAATTAAGGGATAATCTCCTTAATTTAAGGGACAATTGTTGCATGACTTCAGAAAGACTTCTAACTTTAATTTCTCCAACTAATTAATCTATAATGAATTAATTAATTATTTCCAAGTAGTTGGTGAGACTAAATTCGATTTTAATTCAAGGATAAATTAAAATTGGAATTTATGGATTCTATTTTTACCATTTCTTGTTGCTATTTTCAACAGGACTTTGGAGTATGTGTTCAATCAAATAGCCTTCAATTGGTTGTCCTCCTCCCATGGATGTTTCTAAGGTATAGAGTTCGGCTGAGTAGAATTCATCTTCTCCCTCCTCTTCCAGCCATAAAGGTAAGTCATGTTCTAGAGATGGCTGAGCAGGAGGGTACAAGACTAACTGCTTGGACATATGCCCATTTTTGATAGTCATATTTCCAACCCTACAGCTGATGTAGGCATTAGTAGTGGCTAACCAGGGCCTCCCAAGGATGAGAGGGGTAACCAGTAAGCTTGGCCTTAGGTTGGAGAACTAGGAAGTTTGCAGGGTACTCCCAAGAGTCAATGGAGACCATCACATCCTCCACAATCCCCTCAAGGGTCACTGTGGAACGGTCTGCAAGTTGCAAGACTATTGTGGTCTTTCTCAATGAACCCTGGAGATTGAGCTTCAACATGGTGTCCTTATTCATTACATTAATGGAAACCTCAAGATCAATCAAAGTTTGTGGGACAATGGTGCCATTGATGTGCACATCTACTACAGGGCTTCCAGGGTCCAAATACTTTGGGAAAATTACCTGCCCCAACATTATGTCGGACAACTGTCCAATGAAATTAATGGTAAGGGTGTCTCTTTTTCACCTCCCTGGATGTTTGAAGCACTTATCCTTAATCAACTTTTTGTAAATAGGTACATCCTTTATGGCTTGAAGAAGTGGAATTTTGACAGATAGATTTTTCAATTCACCCAAAATTTCATTCTCTTCTGGGGTAGGTTGGATTGGTTGAGTTAATATCTTAGGAAAGGGTGGTGGATTTACTCTAGGCATGCTTTCCTCTCTTTCCTCCTCACTCTCCCTAGGTGGAGGTATAGGTTGGTTGTCCGAGAGTACTCTCCCAAATCTCAGGTTTATTTCCTGAATCTCCACAACATAAGCGAGAAATGATGTCTCTCCACTATACAGTTGCTATGCCTGTCTATTGTTCAGGTTCAGATTTGGTTGGGCAAGCATCTAGGGTTGTTTAGGTGGATCAGGGTGTAAAATGTGTGGTTGAGTAGGTGGTGAAGGCAATAAAGCTGGACCATTGTTGTATGGGGGCCTCCACCACTGAGGCGGTGCATTCCACTGAGGCTATGGTTGAGCATATGGCTGAAATGACTGGTTGGTCAGCTAGGAATGGTACTGAGGTGCAAAAGACCAAGGAGGAGGTGTAAACCAGGAAGGATGAGTAGGGGGACCCCAAGATGGAATGGATGTGGTATGGGTAGGGTTGTAATAGGCATGGGATGACCCTTGCATGCCCTACTGGTATGGCTGAGGCCCATGAGGTCTCCTTTGATTTATGTAGCAGAGCTATTCAGTCACCCCTTCAGTTCCCTGATACACAACTTTTAGTCCAAGTAGAGAAAGACACTTGTCTATGGAGTGGTTTTCTTCACAGATGGAGCAGACCTCAATCAAGTTCAATGGACATTAATTCCTAGGGTGCCTCCTTGTGCATCTAGGGCAGAAAATGCCTAAGACTCTCTCTGCTTCCTACTGCTTTCTCTTAACATGCATAATGTCCATCTGTAGGGAAAGGGTTTGCAACATCTCACTCTTGAAATCTTCCATCATATTTCCAATTTCACCCTTGATGGATGTATTGGAAGAGGATGGACTTAACATAGGTTGACTACCCCTACCCTTTTTCCTAGCTACCTTAGAATGGTTCCTAAAGACAGTCTTGATATCTTCATAGGGTAGTTGGTAGATGTCCCCTCCTGCTAACAAGTTTAGGGTATCTAGAAGATCTTCCCTTACCCCTCTAAGTAGGACTAGCTTCAATGACTCAGGATTAAGCGTGCACCTGGTCCTTTTGTAGCTAAGATGGAATCTTTCTTCATAATCCTTTGGGGATTCATCATGCCCTAAGGTCATCCTAAAGATTTCCCCTTTAGTGTCTTTGGACCTGTAGTAGTCTTGATACTTGTTGTTAAAGGCTTGCTGCATCTGAGCCCAGGTTGTGACGCTATCCCCAGGTAAACCATGAACCAGTGCAAAGCTGCATCCTTGAGAGTGGATGGGAATAGTTTAAAATTTTGCTCATCATTGGTGTAATCATAGGTTTTGCATATGACAACAAACTCAAACAAGAAAGTGTCTGGATCTTCTGAGGTCAGGTCATGGAAACGAGGAAGAGCAGAGGGGATTATATTCTTCATCTTGGTATCCCCATTAGTTTCTCTAATGGGAAAGGCACCTTCAATTCTTTCTTTATCTCCTTTGTCATTTCTATTTTCAGCCATTGGGTCAGATGGAGTAGGTTCTCCTTCTTCTTCTCCCCCTGTAGGCTCTTCAAATATCTCTAATTGTTCACTTAAGGGGTCCTCCAATTCACATCCACTGAAGAAGAGGGAAGGTTGGCTGTTTGAAGTGGTGGGGATATTGGGTAGAAATTTTCCTAAGTTATCGTTATTCCTACAAGGCATGAGAGAGGTGTTTTTGTTTTTCTTTGTGTTTTTTTTCAAGATTTGAAAATAATTGCAGAATTGAAATCACAAACTGAATGGAAACTAACTAACTAAATGAAAACTAACTACTTGAATGAAATCTCACTTGCAGAATGGAAAATAAAGAAAAGAATGCAAAATGGAAAAGAAATCAAACTAAATTACTTTTGCAGAAATGAAGCTAATATTAGAATTTCAGAGATAAGAAATGGAAGAAAGAAAGAAAAAATCACATATTACTGAGACACCTCCCCGACAATTTCGCCAAAAAGTGATGAACACCATTATTGCAGCAAGAATGCTGCAACTCCTGGGGCTACCAACTTTACTTTATCAACCCGGGGTTCATACAAACTTGGAGGTGACAGTGCTGTATACACAAGTAAATGTGATGGGTCTACTCTTTGTCACTGCTAAGCTGGTGATAGACCACTAAAGTTTTTCAAACCAGACTCCTATCGATTCAGAATAAGCTTGATTACCGATGAGGAAAAGCGAAATCTACACTAAAATAAATCTTGTCTAATGCAGTAAGGGAAAAGACTGAAGTCAAATGCTTAAACACACCATTCTTATAATTAACTGCTAAGAGGCTTTTCTTCAAAAGAATGATAAGTTAACATGTATGCAATCCTACTATCCTAAGCATGCAAATTAAAACATCAAACATTCTACTATTGTGCATGTGAATTAACAAAATAACTCTGTTTTTCTTTTTGTCTTTTTTGTGTGAAAGTGTGATAGCTAACTTCTTTTGGTGATGTGGTAGGTGGCTTAGGGATGATGGTTGTTGACTGATAAAAGGTGCCTTTTAAAACTCCTAATTATCCTCACATTAATTTTCAACCCGGGCAAGTCCTCTTATTTCAAGAGTGTACAAAGTATGTGGCTGATATTTAATTCAGAGAGTAATGTGTCCTAAATTGTAGTATAGATATTTAAATACAAGAGTAAACGGATGCATCTAATAAATTCCAACAACAATTATTAAAGGGAATAAAACAACTGAACTTCAAGACTCAAACTTCTACCAAAATTGTAATCAATCCTAACTCAAGAAATTAAATTAGCAATGGCATCAGTTGAGAGTACAGTAACAATAACTCATCTCTTCCTAACTGATTAAATCTAAATCAAACCTAATCTCCAATAAATAATCCAAACAGCAATGATATCAATCTGCGAATCCGACAACGATAGTTAAACTCTTTACAGTTGATTAAATCAAGCTGCATATTTATCTAAGTAACACAATCTGAAGATGAATTGAATTAAACGACAACGCTGTAAGTCATATAAAGCAGAGATATTCTATCAACACAAGAAAATAATAAACAAAAAAGGAAATAAAATCACAAAAAGCAAGAATACTATCAAACCGTCACACTTGCGAGAATTGGAAATGTATGACACAAAGAAAGCAGTGGAATCCACCAGAGGTCAGGCCCTTAGCCACCAGAGAACACTACTAAGTTACTTCAGATAGCTCGAGGGAACAAAACCTTCACTTATGTATAAATCATCGAATATAAGTAGCATTACAATATAACTGTGTTCTCTCAACAACGAGAGTTTGTAATTAAAATTACAAATCCAATAACAACAGAGATTTTTTTCTTTATTTTTACAATCGTCTCCTTTTATAATCAGAAAGGGTAAAAGATAAATGGTAAATGTGATCCCTCGCAATTGATTTCCAACTTCAGACATCCTTTCCTTTCTCGCACTGATCCTCCTGATTCGTCTTTAGCCTTGACCGTAACCGCCGCGTTCCTTCCTTGGCTTGTTGATTTTCGCTGTTCCTTCATTAGGGAACAACATTTGTCCCTTTTGTTGTTTTCCTACATAAAGAAGGGTAATAATTAACTAAGTCGTAACTGCAGATAATTCCTTCATTTCTTACTATAATTATTTAATATATTAACACATTAGGATATAGAAAATATAAGAATAAAGGAAAAGAATGATGAGGTTAATAGTAATTACATACCCATTTCACGACTCAACATACTCGCCTGCTTAACCTGTTTCATGTTCTCATGAAAAACAAGTAGTTCGTATACAGAGAAGTTAAATAATAAGCCGGAGAAGGAATGTCGTAAAGTGATCTGAAAGCATGGTTCTTGGCCAAGAGATCAAAGATGGTCCCTGTCTTTCCTTAAGGAAACTCGTATATAGCTCGATAACCTTCAGCAGGATACCAAATGATAGGGCTACGATACTGACAACCTAGCCAATAAGGACCTTCTCTCAAAATGAGATTGCTATATGTAACAAAATGGTCTGCAGCTAGCTTAAAATTTTTATAATTAAAAGGATCTCTATTCTGTACATTACTAGTGGAGACTATCCACCTGAGCTTGGCTACAGCCAAGGAGCTTTCTTGAATGGAGAGGAAGTATTCTACTCCCTTATGTACAATCTCTTTCTGAATAGGCCCCAAAATTTTGATCACTCCTTCCCTTGTCATTAGACTCTTGTGATTGGCCATCATTTGTAAAGGGTACTTGGGTTCACTTCTAACACAAAGATCCATCCCATGCTCTTGTCTTTGGAACGCGTTATGAGCCTTGAACCACTTCAGTTGATTAACAACAAATGAGATAAAGGCTTGGAACTGAACATCCCCCACAAAAGGGTTGGGGTTCTTTTCCACTTCTTCCTCTAATAGAAAATTGTGTAAGTAAAATTCACAAAGTAATTTTTGAACTTTTACCCCATGCTGTTTGCAACAATTTATAAAATCCTCAATTGTCTTTAATTCTATGGGTTTTCTAGCTCTCATAGCTTTAATTTTTAACAACAAATATCGTTCTACTAAAAGTAAGGCATAATTATTGGCAAGAGATCTTCATTCCAAGACATCAGTGTATAGAGAGCAGATAGTGTCTGTTTGACTCATGACCTTCTCTAATTTGAGCTTCATTTTCTCAATTTTCTCTTTTGCTTTTCGATATTTGTCGAAGGTCTCGCTCTTTGATGTATTTATGTCTCGATGCTACCTCTGTAATTCTTGGTATTTTTGTTGGGAGACCGTTTCTTTCTCAAGCCGTTCTATGCAAGCCAAGTCCGTGCTAAATCTTCTTGGAGATTCAATATACTGGGGTCATTGCTTGCCATGATATCTTTGGCTTGAATGGTTGTCTGAGTACTTTTATTATGAGAAGAAATGCCTACTGTCTGTGTTTCTTTATGATGGGAGGTCCAAACCTCCGTCTAGGTGGCCATGCTGTAGGAGGGTACCATCTCCGTCTGAAAATCTATGTTACAAGAGGGTACAACCTCTGTTTGGGTAGCTACTTTTGCAAGAATTTCATGCTTTTCCTTAGTGATTATGGGCTCCGTTTGAGTCCCTGTAGTTCTTCTTTCACAAAATTCAGTTTTCACTGCTGCGTTTACTGTCTCCGGGGTTTTGTCTAGGACCTTCCCCGCTGATATTTCTTTTATCTTTCTCTTGAGCCTTTTTACCATTTTCTAGAGCCTCTACCATTCCTTCCTAAGCTTTTTAATTTTGGCTCTGTAATTTTTTGGGGGAGTAGTTGTTTTGTTAATAGTCTCTACTCCTAACCCGGTTGCTCATCCTGACTCTGTTCTATAAGAACCGTGTCCCCAAATTGGTAATCCTCTTCCTGGTTTATTTCTACTCCTTCTATTTGGCCTGTATTCTTCGTGTTTAGGCCTCCTGGCTGGGTTCTCTTGGAGGCACGTCACCCGGTCGGTTCACCTCTTCTTGAATGGCCTCTGTGCCTGTTTCTACTTCGTGGCTTGCATTTTCAGATAGAATTCTATCATAGCCAGAGTTCTCCATAGACTGAGTTGTTCCCAAATTAAGCAGGCTTTCAGGCTATATGAACTCATTCATATTGGCCAGAATTTGGGCCAATTCGATATCGTGCAATAAATCTCCTAGGGGACTTGTATTTGATGTTGAGGGGAGACCTGATTCATTTCTTTCCTCCTCCCTAGATTGTCCTGTTTCTTCCTCATGGTTTGACTCAGGGTCATCCCATCCTTCTAGCTACAAATACTGCTCACTTCCTGGATTGGATAGTTCTATGGGCTGGATGATACTGCACTGGAGATTTTTGGCCGCTCCTAAGTTTATCCTTAGCCTGGTGGAATGTCTACACTTTTGGGGAATGTTCACTGCAAGGGTAGTCCTCTTCCTTTTCGGAACAGGGTTAGGTGCAGGTAGGGAAAACCTCCTTCAAGAGAAAATATTAGTTCCTCCCAACTTGATTGCTATAGGGCGAGGTTGTAGCTAACTATCAGCCTAATCAAACAGTGATGGCTTACTATGGTTTCTATATGTCAAGACCGTCTGAGCCTCTCGGCGGTATCATGGAGTAAGAAGTTTAATAATGCAGGTAAATTTACAGAGCATTTTTGTTTCAAAACTGCTAAGAGTTTAAGTTGACGCAACCTTACCACATCTTTGCGTCCATCGCATGTGATGTAATTCTGAACGATCCTTGCCAATTCTCCCCATGGTTCTCCATGTGAAGATGGTTGAATGCCTTTTCCTTTCTTGATGACCTCCTATCCTTCATCCTTAAAGGCTTCGTTGGCATCATGCAACTTCAATTGTTTGTTAGCCCATACGAGTCCTTCGGTTGGAAATCCATGTACTTCTGCTATCACATCATCTGATACTGTGATTTGTGCGCCCCTTACCATGGATTGTCCGTTCTGTAAATTTTGTAGGAATTTAATAGCTACTTCTTCATTGGGTGGTTGAAATCGTGTGAAGTATGCTATCCACCCAGCTCGGGCTAAAATTTCTCTGGCTGCATCAGAAACAACTAGTATTATTGGCTCCTTGTGCACTGTTCTTCCTCCCATACTACCTGAATTCTACAAACAGTTAGTGTAGTAGAGATAGCACAACAATAAATAGAGCCAAGTGATGGAACAACAAGTTGTTATAATGGTTATATCGGATGATACTTTACAAGCATAAATATCATTATCTAGGACTTGCTATTATACCACATACTCCGTGATCATGGAATGTCATATTGCCCTGCAAAATTAAATAAAGAGCTGACGGACATGCATAGTACACTGGAGGTTGCTCCTCACTCCCCTTTGAAATAATAGGTTGCCTTCGACCGAATGAGTGAAGGGATAACGTGCTAGTGGCGAAGTACAGGGATGATGAAAGTGGCAAGGTACGCATATTAATGAAAGGATCCCAAAAGATATCGGAGTGCTGTAATCAATGCATATAATGAGAATTATCAATAAGTGAGGAGATGCCATGAGGTGATTCGAAAAGGAAAAATGACAACTGACGCAGGAAAAATGCTTTACCGTCATCATTCCATTTAAAGCTATTATGTTTGATTTTTAAAAGATATCACATGCATAAAGGCTCAAAATAAATTAGGAAAGTAATCTCTTTGTAGTAACGATAAAAAATAAGAAAAGGGAATTATAATAACTATTGATGTTGAAAATACGACTCCAATACCATCAGTAGAGCTTTTGTTGCCTGCAGGCGTTTATAGCCTCAACAGAGTTGCTTTCTTACCCTTTGGAACCATGATCCTCTATGTATAATTGGGGAAGTGCATTATGATATCAAAGTAGAGACCAATGTGCTGGCATGGTAACTAGATGAACACATTTCCATTCACTGGGAAGGAGCGAAAGGTGGGCAGGCTGGCTCGTAATGAGACCTCCTATTCCAAGGACTTTATTTCTTGATGTGTCCATTGGATCATATCCATGGTGTGGTGGCCATAGTGGGAATGCCACATCACTGCTTCCTTATGATCATGGTAGGCTGGCTCGTGATGAGACCCCCTATCCTCCATTTGTAAAAATCATAGAATTGTTAGTAACATATGTATATGTTTCTATTTTTTTTTTTAACAATACTTCCTATTTATATATAAAGGGTGGCTCAACACTCCTTAGGAGTAGGGATGGTGGAATAAGTCTGAACATATCAATAGAAAAAAGTATTCCCTTAACCTTATTTGATAATAATGAACAGAGAGAATTATAGGGGTTAGGGGAGAACCAGCATGGTACAATTAATCAATCAATTCAATTTATAGTGGAAATGAGGACAGTGAAGTGATATGGATGGTTGTGTCCTTCCTTTTTCGATCAATACAAAGCAATCTTGTTAAAGATGATAATATTCACTATATTTTCTTGTTCCAGTAAACTTCAGATTTGTATCTTTACATATATATTTGTGCACTTGCGCCCTATAGAGGATCATAAAGAGTGAGCAAAGGAAAGAAAGGGCGTTCTCTAAAAAATATTCACAAAGTGTTATTTCCTAACGCAAACAGCAAAAGAAAACCTCACACAAAAAATGGTGTTCCTTATAGGGAACAAAAAGGAAATACACGCAAAAAAAAGGTGTTGTTCCTTAGAGGGAACAATAAAGAAAATACATATGAAAATTGTTGTTCCTTAGAGGGAACAACAGCTGTTCCCTGTAGGGAACAACAAGGGAAATACACACAGAAAATTTGTTGTTCCCTGTAGGGAACAACAAAGAAAATGCACACAAAAATTGTTGTTCTTTAGAGGGAACACCAGTTTTTCCTTGTAGGGAATAGCAAGACAAAATGCACACCAAAACTGTTGTTCCTTAAAGGGAACAACAACTGTCCCTTAGAGAGAACATTAGCTATTCCTTGTAGGGAACAACACAAAGAAAAAAACAATTAAACCCCAAAATTTTTGTTCCTTAGAGGGAACAATGACTGTTCCTTAGAGGGAACAATAGGAAAACAAAAAAAAATTGGACATGAAATTGTTGTTCCTTAGAGGGAATAGTAGTTGTTCCTTAAAGGGAACAATAGCTATTCCTTAGAGGGAACAGTAGCTGTTCCTTAAAGGGAACAACAAGAAAGAAAAAAAAATTACACACGAAATCGTTGTTCCTTAAAGGGAACAACAAAAAGAAAAATAAGTAAAATATTGCACACGAAATCGCTGTTCCTTAGAGGGAACAGCGAGAAGAAAAATTTCACACAAGATTACTGTTCCTTAGAGGGAACAACGACTGTTCCTTAGAGGGAACAACAACTGTTCCTTAAAGGGAACAACAAGAGAAAAAAAAAAATTCACACAAGATTGTTGTTCCTTAATGGTAATGCTTCTGCCTCCACCCATTTAGTCACATATTCTGTTGCAACTAGTATGTACATCTTTTGATTAGATGATGGGTTTATTGGACCAATGAAATCTAACGCCCATCGCTCAAAAGGTTCAATGACTAACTATGGATGCAGGGGCATCTCATCAGACTACCCAGGGCGTCCCATTCTTTGGCAACTATCACATGCCTAGAAAAACTTCTTTGCATCTTTAAAAATGGTGGGCCAATAATAGCCCGTTTGTAAGACTTTGTGACCAGTCATGTGGTCTACAAAATGTCCTCCACAAGGCCCATCGTGGCAAGATTTCAGGATGTCGAAGACTTCGTCTTCCCTGACACATCTTCGAATGTACATATCGGCTCTTATATGAAATAAATATCCTTCGATTCAGGATAACCGAGTGCTACGCTATACTATTTGTTTTCTTTCATTGGGCGTCAGGTGCTTGGGTAATTTTCCCACTACTAGGTATTTTGCAACATTCGCATACCATGGTGTTTTCATGGTGACAGTGAATAAGTGTTCATCAGGGAACTGGTCTTCTATTGCTGCCGAGTCGTCTGTCTTTGGCATACGTGAAAAGAAGTCTGCTATTGGATTTTCCTTTCTTGGTCGATCTTTGATTATTATGTCGAATTCCTGCAAAAGGATCAACCATCTAGTCACTCTTCCATTTGTAACAGGTTTATTAGCTAGCTATTTAATAGCAGAGTGATCAGTGAACAAAACCACAAGGTATCCTGTTATATAATGTTTGAATTTATTAATAGCATAGATTACGGCCAAAAATTCCTTTTCGGTCATCGTGTAATTCAACTCAGCTGGAGATAGATTCTTGCTGATGTAATATATCACATAAGGTTTCTTATCTTCCTCCTAGCCGAGAACTGCTCCAATGGCTGTGTTTGATGCATCAGATGAAATCTAGAATGGCAAATCCCACTTTGGGCCCCTTAATATTGGGGCTGTTGATACTAGCCATTTTAAATCTTCAAAAGCAATGTCACATTTTTCAGTTCATATGAAGTCAATATTTCCTATTAATGCATATAACGGTGCAGCAATTTGAGAGAAATTCTTTATAAATATTCTATAATAACCAAAAAATCCCAAGAAACTGCGTACCTCAATTTGTGTGGAAGGGGTAGGTATTAAAAGAATTATCTGAATTTTTGTTGGATCTACCTAAATTCCAGCCGTTGAGATGTAGTGACTTAGGATGAGGCCTTCGGTCATCATCATGTGGCATTTTTCATGGCTTAAATAGAGCCTGGTAGCAATGCATCTTTATAGAACTTTCTCTAGCATTTGTAATGCCGGCTCGAAGTCATCTCCATAAGGTGTTACGTCATCCATGTACACCTCGAGCCCCTTGTTTATCAAGTCTGAAAACATGTTGAGTATAGCCCTCTGGAATGTGGCAGGTGCGTTGCACAGTCTAAAAGGTAAGACCTTGTAAGAAAATGTCCCCCAAGGGCAGGTAAAGGTAGTCTTATCCTGGTCTTTAGGGGTGATTTGAATTTGATTGTAGCCGCTGAAACCGTCTAGGAAAAAAAAGAATTTTTTTCCTGCCAATGTGTCCAAGACCTAGTCAATGAACGGAAGGGAAAAATGGTCTTTTTGGGTTGCTTTATTCAACTCTCTATAATCAACACATATACGCCACTTTCCATTCTTTTTCGACACCACTACTAATGGAGAAACCCATTTGCTATTAGATATGGGATAGATGAAATTTACATCTAGCAATTTTTGTAGTTCATCTTTAACAATATCTTTAAGGTGAGGGTTTAACCTCCATTGAGGTTGTTGAATGAGCCTGCCATCTTTCTTTGTATAGATGTGGTGTATGCATAATTGGGGATCAATCCCTTTCATGTCTGGGTAATCCCATGTGAAAGCCTCTTTATATTTTCTCAGAAGTTGAACAAGCCTCTGCTCCTGGTCATCAGTAAGGTTTTTGTTGATATTTAAGGTTTTCCCTGGCTCAATTTCTATGGTTTTGCTATTATAAATAGAATTTGTTGGTATTGACTGGTCATTAATATCCTTTAAGGGATCTTCTTCAATTTCATTATCTAGGGCCACTTCGATCATGTGACATTTTGGATGGGATACGACATCTGGTTGGTTAAAGTAAGTGTTAATGATGTCATATTCTGTTTGATCCTTGAATTCGAGAGCATCTTCTATAGTTAGTGGTGATCTAAGGTTTTAAGTTAGATATGATACAAGTTGTTTTCTAGTTTTTATTATTGTTAAACTTGGCTAAGCTGGAGGATATAAGGCTAAATTATTCACATACTTCCTCTTGCTATAGTCATGCTGCATGTTCGACAACTTATGTAAGCATCTAATGTTGCTAGCCAAGGTCTTCCTAGAATTAGGGGATGTCTGTCTAGTCAGTTTCTAGGATTGATGATCAAAAAATCTGTTGGGTATTCCGAGGAATCTACATACACCATTACATCCTGTAATGTGCCTTCTGGTTTGACTACCGATCGATAAACTAGTTCCAGCAAGGTTGTGGTTGGGTCCAAGGATGTAATGCCAAGTTTTTGACTAGTTGTTGTTGTAAGAATATTGATGGCTGCTCCTAGGTCAACTAATGCATTTGGGAAGGAGCATCCATTTATTTGTACCATGACTATAGGGTTTCCTGGGTCCTCATATTTTACCGGTGTTTCTTTACCTAATAATAAATCAGACAAAGTACCGACTACATGGACAGTTGGGGTTGGTTTTATTTTCCTCTTTAGCTTTTTCATACACAATTCCTTAATATTTTTTGCATAAATTGGAATGTCCTGAATAGCTTGGAGGAGAGGTATTTTTACACACAAATTTTTCAATTCTCCCAAAAGATCAAAATTGAGATATTCGATTGAGCGGAGTATAATTAATCTCTCTAGGAATGGTGGAGAAGAGGTGATAGTTTGATCATGAGTTTTCTGTTTAACTGTATTCTCCACTTTTGGTGCTTGTTCTACAGGTAACAGATCTTCAATTTGTATATTTTTATCCCCCTCTAACTCTGTTATCCATCTAGACCTTAATTTAAGCTCATTACACTCCCTCAAGTCAATTTCTAGCTTTGGTCCTTCAATAATTTGCACAGATTGGACCGATCTATTGTTGGGGTTCGGGTTGGGCTGGGCTAGGATCTGTGGTCGTAGGTTGGTCTGAGGGTTCTGTTGCAATGTGTAGGGTGCTGGAAGTGTAGGTTGAGGTAGGGGGATTGTTCCTGCTGGCTAGTTTGTAGGTCTTTGCCAGCTTGACTGCCAACTCTGGTTTTGTGAGGTGGAGGGTGGCCATTGAGATGGATATGCATTATTTTTCCAGAATGGTGGAAAGTAAGAGGAATTTGGTCAATTGTTGTTTTGATTTGATTGGTTGGCCCAAGGTGGCATAGGGAATAATTGCTGTGACCAATTGGGAAAAGGTGGCTGGTTTTGCCACATAGCTCCTAGGTATTGTTGTGAATTGAATTGTGAGGATTGAAAGAAAGAAGATGGGTCAGTAGGAATATCTATTTGTCGTGGTTGCCATTGGCGATGCTAATTTAGCAGGTAGATTGGTTCAGTTTCTTCTTCTGCCTCCTTATAGACTGCTTTTAACCCTGGGAGTGACGGGCAGCTTTCTGTGGCATGATCTTTGGTACATATGGCATAGGTTTGTACCATATCCAATGGGCACTCTTTATGACTATGCTTTTTCCTGCATCTAAGACAAAATATCACCAAGTTTTGTTGTGCTTCAGCCTGCTTCTGCTTTGCTTGCATGATGTTTAGTTGTGTCATCAAAGTTCCCAAGATATTTTTTTTGAAATCCTCTAGCAGGTTGCCAATTTCTGCACGAGTAATGCTCCCACCAGAGATTTTGCTATCCCTAGTGGTCATGTCGTGTTCTATTGGTTTCAATCTTGTGCTGCCTCTTGAGGACTTGATACACAAATTAATAATATTAGCATAATCTCCCTGATATATATCACCTTTACCCATAATATTTAATGTCTCTATCCATTGGTATTTCATTTCTTTAATCAATGTAGTTTTTAACACATTATCCGGCAAAGGCAGAGTTGCATAGGGAGACCGCCGGAGGTTATATTGAAAACGTTCCACATATTCTTCCAACGTTTCACTAGGTCTTGCTACCATTTGGAATATTTTGTCTTTCAATTACCTAGATTACACTGCTACACAGCCAATGTCCCCCCGAGCAATCAAACCTGCAATTATTTTCTTTATTCTCTATTATTTGCTCCTCTTCAATATCTCTCTTAGATAATGAGGTAGAGGAAAGTAAAAAAACAATAGATATTATCCATCTACGACTCTTTTGGTTGTTAATAACTACCTCCACCTCACCAACAGGTGGAAAGTAGTTATTTGCTCATTAATGAGCTCTTCTTTCCCACTCTTGAGGACAACTCCCTGTCTTCTAGGAAACATTTAATTGGTCGATATCATAATTCCTTAATTAAATCTAATCCCACAGATTAAATGTCTAGGACTTATTGATAGATAATAATAACTTTCCATAATTAAATTGCAACATTTTCCTCTTTCAACCATTTTGTACCCTATCACTAATTTCCTAGATCTTTCTTTATTTACAAAATAAAAATAAACAACTTTACTATCAGTTATTATCAACATTAAATATTGTTGATAATTCTAAGGTTTTTCCAATGTCTTTCGATTTAATTTACATAACCAGACATGAATTTATGTACATATAAATACAAAAACATTTTAGCTAAGGGATATCACACGAAAGATCCCAAAGTTTCAATAGGATCCAAGAAATCCACACTGAACCAACTAGATAACACTCGACACCAAAAAATATCTTCAGCTAAATCAAGTCCTTGAGCCTCACCTTAGCCACATGTAGTGTCATCTCATCCTTTAGAGGTTGGGTCCACTCCTCAAATTGAGGTGCAAGAGACACAACTATGGTCTCAGGTTCATCAATAAATAAACACAAACTTTCCATGAATTAGATCATTTAGTTAGTGATAAGGAAGAAGCTACAATTGCAGACCCCGCGAATTGGAATTAACTCAAGGAAACACAATCATTGTATCATCTGCATGTGTTCCTGACCACACCTCATAATGGATTGATTTTTGTATGATAAAAGGAAAAGGGAACCTTTGGAAAAATCCATGATCATTCCCGAGTTCAATTTCCATGATAATAGTAATTGTGGGGGGAATGTCAATTTTAGGGTTTCTTGTCTTTGGAGTTTGGTTTTTGTTGCTTTTCTCAAGGACCGATCAATCTAAATTCCTTAATATTCATGTAATATCAAGTTAACTTATACTTAGATATTAGATCTAACTAGATTTTCTCAAAATTAACCAAGCCAATTTCTGATTAAAAAATAATACAATTTTTAATTAAAAAAAAAAAAAAACTCATTTTAAAATGAAGAATATAACAATGTTCAAAAATTATTTTCTTTATTTTCTATTAATAACTGAGTTATAATAATTTTTACTTTAAAAAAATCAACCAAATACTGCACCTTACGAGGCAATGTTGTTTTACAATGAGAATGATTATGAACGAGTGGCAAAATTATTTTAAAAAAAATGCAAGGGATATATAGATATGTGACTGAGAGGAGACGCGGGAAATAGATATGTGACTGAGAGGAGACCCAGGAAATATATATGTGACTGAGACGTCTTGATGGATAATGTTTTATGGATTGATTTTAGTGTCTTTTTGCTGGAAACATAAGCTGTTCAATGAGGCTTACGTCTATAGATGATACATTGTCAAGTTTTTGTACAGAAAAGACAGTCACTTTTCTACAGTAGCTCTATGATCTCATCATACAGCAAAACGAATGCTCAGGCATATACCATGTAACTTTTTATCTTGTTTATGAAAAGTTCGCTTTTTTTCTTTGGAAAAAATATAGCGGTGTTACAACTAAGTATAAAATAATATAAATGTGAGAGAAAAGTAGAACCGTTCTTTGTTGAATTAGTTGTACATGTCGGAAATATCACAAATTTCATATATATATATATATATTTATATATATATATATATATATTATATATATTATATGATTATATATTATATTATATTTTTTCCAAATTATTTGTGATTTATAAATATATATTTAATTTATTATCTATCTAAGAATATTATATAGTGCTTCCATGTTTTGAAAATTCAAAAGTTATATTAATTTATTTAATACAAATATTTTTTCTATAAATAATATTAATTATTACATCACATAATTATTTTCCACCACAAATCTTAAATTATATAATTAAAATTTTATATTGTACTATTAATTTTGTTATTACTATTTATATAGTTTCTATGACTTGCGTTATCATTAATTTTGATGGCATTCGTATAACTTTTATAATACTCTCATCAATTTTGCACATGCTACAATGTTTGACAATCTACTCGTTATCGTTATCATTAGTTTGTGGCATGTGGATATCGAATTTTAAAGGAACGGTAACATATCCTTTTGATGTATTCTAGCACATGAGACTTGAGAAGCCCTTTGGATGTAGCTTCTAATGGCACATGAAACTTGAGGAGCCATTTGGATGTAGCTTCTAGCACATGGGACTTGAGGAGCCTTTTGGATTTAGCACATAAGGAATTGAAAAAGATAATCTTTTATTTTGAATCACCCTTCATATGCATGTTGTTTAAGGGGGGAAGTTTAATAGAATATAAAAGTTAAATATGCATGTTGTTTAAGGGGGAGAAGTTTAATAGGATATAAAAGTTAAAAAGGTTGATAGAAGTATCATGTATTAATTGATTGAAGTATATCATGTCGATGATATGGATATTAGTAAATTTAATGCTTATGAGAATGCCGATGATATGGATATTAGTAAATTTAATGTTTATGAGAAGGACAATGTTGAATAAACACTATTTGATATGTGAAGTCATTTGGATGATGAATAAGATTTCAAATGATGCAATAAAGGTATAAATTATACATTTTAATGGTATGTGGAATAAAATGTTAATACGTATGTAAATTAAACAAGGATTTTTATGAAATCAAGAGGGACGTAATAATGGAGTTTCAAATGCCTTAGACAACAATAGTATATGATAAAGCTTAAAGAGATTAAGCAAAGGGTGGGAGAACTTGTCTAAGACTTGATTTGATTAATGGAGTTTCAAATGCTTTAGCCAAAACAATAATATATGGTAAAGCTTAAAGGGATTAAGTAAAGGGTTGGAGAACTTGTCTAAGACTTGATTAAAGGTTTAAGGACTAGGCAAGTTAACCTTGTGAATATAAGATCTCCAATATAAAGAATGGTTTATTGCAAGATTGTTGCCTCACATTGCATTCCTCTTATACAACAAAAGATCAACTCTTAGGAGAATGTTTTCAAGATAGAAATGCATATGAAATCCGTAGCTGGAGGTGGTGAGCCATCATTCAGAATGACATGGATTTAGAGTTAGCTTGCTTTGCTTACAAACAAATTCTAGAATTTATCTAAGGAAAAATTAGTGCACAATAATGTCTAGTGCATTCTAGGTAGAACATAGGAGCACATTAAAAGTTAATGCCCATTGATAGGTAACATTACTAGCATAGTCACTCCAACCCCATTACTTTTGGGGTATGATCTATATTGATGTAAAATCTATGGAAAATGGAGACATGAACCATGTCGTTTTCATATGCTACAAAAGTATCAAATTATAACATACATATCACTTTACCAATTTTTCAAATTAGTATAGGACATGATGTGACAACCATATCTCACTATAGTTGACGAATAAAAACATTGCAAATGCCTATCAAGTATAGGGGATAGAGGATAATGGAAGAAGAGGACATGGGGGATTCAAAAGAAGAGGATAAGCCAAATATGGGGGTATGAGAAGACCAACATATTTCAACTATGGAGAAGTATAATAATATTGAACATCATTGTATTAAACCCTATATACTATATGGTTATTGTTAGAGTACATACCATATAATAAAAGGAGTAGACTTGAAAAAAAATAAGAATAGAAGAAAGTGCATATTGTGATAATAGAGTTTTGTAAAGAATATGGATGCACTATGCAAGTGAATGTAGTAACGAGAGCTAGCATAAGAACTGGGTTGGATGTAGAAGCAATATTTATGCACCCATCCAAATTAAATCCAAAGTAGGAAGATAGACATAGTTCTTGCATGATTATGGAGATGTTATAGAGTGCACCTAGCTATGAGAAGGAGAATAAACCAGTACAAGCCTAGAGGATGAGAGTGTTAGTCAAGTTAGTGACTTTTGAAGTGTTGTACTAATTTATTCACTAATCAAAAGATATCTATGAGATTAACAAACATCTTATCAAGGTGGTTTCTAATGCTTGAGGATGATGAGACCATTTTATCTTCCCTTCTTGAATGTAACATGAGACAAGTTGAGAAGAAATAGAAGAAAGGTATGAAAGAAATTGAAGATGACCATGGTGTTGGGAGGTTATAAAATGAATGATTTAATGTTGGATCTTAGATCCAATGTGAACATCTTCCCTAAGAAATGATGGGAGATGATGGGGAAGCCAAAGTTGGTTTGTGCACCCATCCAGTTAAGACAAGTAAATCAATATAGGATTTTCCCCATTAAAAGAGTACTAGATGTGGAGATAAACATAGATGGTGTGAAAACCATAAGGTGATTGAGATTATGGATGAGAAGGACCCAAACCTAGATTTGTTAGGAATATACTAACATTTGATGATTACTATATATTAAATATTAAGCACATAAATATGTCCCTTGAGTATGAGGATCTTAGAGTGGTTTCTCCTTTAGACTCCCTCCAAAGGAGAAAGATATGTAGAACTTGTGAATGGTGATGTGCAAAGATAAATTTTGGAAGATATTTATAATATCACTATATAGGAGTAAGATTACATCAACCCGACAACAAATGTTGAAATGAATTGGAGAAGAATTTTTTGATATGACATAGATTCAAACAATGCTTTAGGTAGCCGATAGATAGAAAATTATGAGATGTCTAGCAAAAGATGTGCATACATGGAAAAATCTATGCATTAGATATAGATAGAGTTGTGTGATTGCTTGAGATTAATGGAACTGTGTGTTGGAAAATACTGGGGGGGCGGGGGTGAATTAGTATTCCTTAGAAATTAGCACTTTTAAATATTTTTAGAGCATTAGTTAATCTTCAATTATCATTAATGTTTATGCAATAATAATAGTGAATAAAAGAACACGGGAGGCACAAAAATTTTAGGTGGAAAACCCCCTCCGGGTTAAAAACCACGGAACTCTTTTCTAATAATATTAAATTCCAATTGAAAGAAAGCTCCAACTTCCTAGAATCTAGAAAAGCATTCTTCTCCAGCTCACGCTGCATGGACGCTCCAACACCCGAGATCTTCAGTAGTCAACTAAACGGATGCCCCAACACCCAATGAGCTACAACTCACCCTAGCACCATCCTACCACCCTGAAGTTTTCACAAGCTTGAACCTGTTGGTGACTTCATGCACCAGCCTAGCACCTTATAGAAGAATAAAATAATAATGGACTCCCGTACCAGGGAAAATGGTCCACTTTACAATGATATAGAATGATGTAGAAGAAGACGACACACTAGACC